>JAQGAV010001644.1:0-19640 GCA_034691345.1 Phasmarhabditis papillosa
TATATATCCAGAATGGGGCCCGCATAAGTTGTCTCCACTAAATTCAATTTTGGTTCTCGTCTCATCTTTTGATTTGTTTTTCCATACTTCCGATAACTTTGTTACCACTCTTACAAGCTTTACTTAGTCATCATTGAAACTCTGTCAAATGCCATACACGTATGATGTAATCTTCAATGCAAATCTTGAGCTTTTCCGGCTAACTGGGGTGGTCGGACCTACCAATGAGATTATGATGAGTCTGCGCGCATCTCATCGCCGTCCCCAGGGAGATATTCATCTTGCCCGGGTGCGAATTACATGACCCGATCACCCATGACCAACCATTTTTCACATTGACCGACAATTTGCCGCTTTTTTGGCGCCGACATTCGACTTCCCGAACTTTATTTAGTTTAAAGTCAGCTTGAGTGAAGCTAAAAAAAGTATTGAAATGCTTCGAGTTATGTATTCCGCTGCTGAACCAGTTCAGTCATTTTCGGTGCTAGAGGAAGACGTTTGGAGAGAAGATCCCATCACTGGTGAAACGAGCTAATTATTACATCTTTTTATTGCGAATTCGAATTTCTTGCACATGCCTGGCTTTTTCTACTTTTGACTAGTTTTTCTAGTTGGCTTACTATTGCTAGTTTTACGAGAGTTACCTGTTCAGACTTTTTTTATAATCCTCTTATATAAAAATGATCTTTTTTAATATCGGAAAGGTTTGTTGGATTCAGGGATGACTCAGAGAGTCACGCTATATATACCACATACCTCTGGATAGATGGTCAGTCAGCCAAAATAAGTCTGTTCTATCTTGTTAGATGATATTTTATCCCAACTAATTAATCTCAATCTGGCACGTGTATTCTATGTGAGCTCACAACTGAGCCGAGCAGCTGCCCTACCCAAAAACTCGAAACGAAGGGCCCCATAGCTTTGGAAATGGAAAGAATTATGACACTTCTTAGCCTACAATGATACTAGTCCCTTTATATTAGTCAACTATCTCTTTAATATTCAGAATTTTAGAATTATAACGAGCGCTGCTAATTTGAGCAAACGCAACATTGTATAAAAACCGGCAATTCCTCTTTGGAACAAAATAATGTTCTTTTTTCGAAAGTAAAGAACAGAAATGAACTTTAGTTTAATTGAGTAATCCTCTTAAACTCTAGAGGTTGGCGGCAAACTTACATTCTTACTGATTGAATGTTCCCAAAGGGGGGGGGGGGATTCGAGATGGCCCTTTTTAGATGGTGATTTTAATCTAATCAGGTTTTATTTCCGTTTTTGTGGAGATTTCGATAGCTACTCGCAACTTTTGAAGATTGAATTAGATTGGCTAAAATATCGTTCGGCCACAACATGCTTTGTCAATAACGAAGTGTTTTTTACTCAGTCGGGAAGTTCCTGACCCTATAAAAGTTTGTAAGTTTCGAAAATTAGCTATAATGTATATGTATTTTACCCTTAATATATTATATATAGTATGTTTCAAAATCTGACTACATCGCGCCGGCCTTACTCGATCCGCCGTGTTACAAAATTTTGCCGGCAAAAAACCGAAAATCGGGCAATTCATAACCTTTTTGCCTAACACCCCGCATCGAGAAAGGCAGGCGCTATGCAGTCTAGGTTTTGAAATAAACTATATCTACATTTTGCATTTTTATTTTAATCTCAAATTAGCTGGATTATATATGTATTTTGCCTATTTTCAATATTATATACCTATACTTTGTATATTGGGAGGCGTAATGTTTTCTTTTTCTTCTCGGAGGGTCTCTTCTACATGTGTTGTTAGCCGAAGAATTCCATCTACTTCCAGATTGAATTAAATTTACGGGGTGTCAATTCGGTCACCTACATTCGATAGCTGTTCGGTGCGACAAAAACATGGGCCCATCCATCCCTCCAAATCATTTTTTTTCTAATATTCCCCCGAATAACGGGCAATTCACCAATTATTTCCTTAACGGTGTTTTCAGATCTGGTATTTTTCGTCTTGTGTGTTCTAATATATATATAAATTTTTGTTTTTCTAAAACACCTATTTGGGTGGATTAGTCTTTTTGATTAATGGTTTGTTGATACTGTCAACACTATGATGATTTTCTCATGAATTTCCAAATTCCCTGTTTTTCTTGATTAATGTTCCAATTTTATACATCACATTTGAGATCATTCTCTACAAATTTCTGGTATAGTTCAGTACAAGATGGAAAAAAGGGGTTGATTTAGAAATTAGAAGTGATGTTAAAAGAACTCACCGGGATATAGTCTGATTTAAGAGTAATAATGGAGTATTTTTGGGTTTATTTGTGCATGTACCTGTATATTTTAGGTAACTTTGCGTAGATTTTCCTTATTCGATAACTTTCAGAGCTACTTCAACGAGATTATTTTTAACATTCCACTATTATTTTTAAATCGGAATATATATATTTCGGTTTTCTGATCTAGTAAAAAGAGCACCCAAAAGTGCATTCACTTTCAAAGAAGAGCTCCAATTTTTGGTGAAGGTGCGTTGCTCTTTCAAGCTAATCATAAGACCGGGGAAAGTGCGCGCGTAAATTCAGTTAACATCTATTTATTGTTGATTTAGAATCGTCAGATTCTTTTTTGGCAGCAGTTTGCCATTAAACTTGCAAGAAACTTATTTTCGACAAATTATTTCAGCCACAATTAAGAACAATTATTAGTGCGGCATCACAAGGTTGTGCGCTTCCTCTTAATAAAGCAACTTGTCTCAAAACACCAGTATCCGAAGATTCTATAGCAACATTTGATGGATCGGTCAAAGCCGTTAACATTTTTTAATCTAATGGATTTTTTTTTTGAAATTTTAAACTTCTACGAACCGTTCAAGTTTCTATATCAAATTATCTTCACAAGTTTTCTATAGTCCGTATCAAGAGCCAGATTTACAGCGCAGTATCACGAGAAAAAATGTTGTTAAATAAAATGGAATGTACTTTTTAAGAAAATGCTACCAATCCACTGAATTTCCATTCTGTTTATCATACCATCGCTGGACCCCAGGAATCTGTGTTGCAAATGTAGTTCTTATACAGACCATGCATAATCATAAAATTCTAAAATTATTCCCTGTTTTCAGTTAAATACAGAAAGTTCCCTTTTCCTTTTTCCTTTTTTCCTTTGAATTTCGCTGACACAACCTATAACTGATGGATATAAATTAATCATTTTCTTGCTAACAAATAGCTTTTTCAAATGCTTCATGAAGGATCTGGTTTTCAGCTCAATCAGACTATTGTGTAGTTCCAGAAAAACTAGAACATTCACTTTTAATGATTTAAACAATAGTTTGAAGTCAACTAGAATTGTTTTGCTTACCTAGCTTATTAAATCTTTTACAAATGTTTATGAATCTATCGTTAGCCTTCGGGAGGTCGGCCTGACGGAGGCGTTTCCGACGCGGTGAATGTTAATTTTCTTAGCGGACAAGCAGCTCTTCTAGAGGCAATATCGGTCATTCTGAATAGATTATTGCGCCTAGAAAGAACATTCGCTAATCATTACTACATGTTTCCCAAGCAATATCAATTATCTAGTCCTAATTCTTATTGAATACTAGTTCCTCAGTCCAGAAATGGTAAATTGTACTTATACTGTACTTATACTGTAAATTGTAGTTTAAACCTTTTCCAGAAGTATATGCATTAATTTTAAATTTTAAAATAATTATAGCTTTATTATATTTTGTTGTTATTAAGATTGTTATATTTTTATTTAGAGCGAAGAGGGTTCTCTTCGACGTGTATATAAAGGTGTACGCTTCGATCCGAATGAGCCAGTAATGTTCGCAAATGGACGGATTACTAAATATCGAAAAGATCCAGAAAGTCCAGAAAAAGAGAAAAAAGAAACCAAGAAGGAAGAAGAATTCCATCGAGTTCAGAGGGAAAACGAGCTTTTGAAGCGAAGGTTATCCAGAAGATGGAGCTCTAGAAGCAGGTAACTTTAATATAGTTTGTAGCAAAACTGGCAAAAACATAGCTGTTTTGAATGTGATTGCAAAGATTTTTATTTGAAAGAGTACTGTTTTGTGCAGTACTGTTTTTGCCAGTTGTGATATCTGGTGGCCCCCCGTACCAACGCCTGGTTGCTCCTGCAGAGCACGGTTCCCTCGACACAAAACTAACTCATTAATTAACCATAGTATTTTTTTAACCATTCATTAAATAACTTCTTTTCAAAACCATTGAAATACAGTATCGCATGGGACTTACGCTATAATTATTTCCAGAAATTTAATTTGAAGAACAATCTATGTTTTAGTTTTCGTGGTTCTGTGACGTCAAAGGTCATTGAAAAGGCCATCCAGGAAGAAGAGGATGACGATAGTATGCTGCTTTTAAGGGTAGGATCTTGTTTTGCTTTAATTTTGGAGTTTCCTTTGGGGGGGGGGGGGGGTGAAACAAACAAAACGTATGTTTTGATGTGAATAAGAATACTACGATATTTGGGATTAAACAAACCCTTTTCAAAGAGTTCAGGCTATTGTTACGGTATCTTTTCTTCTATGAATTTTGTCATCACCAAATATGACGACATATATTGGGGCTAATTTTAACAACGACGACTAATAACTTCTTGTTCCGCCTAACTTCATTACACGGAAAACTCATTGAGGCCGAACTTTGCCGTTTTCGAAAAAATAGAAAAAAACCTAGTGCGTTGTACCTAATCCTTTAAATCCTAATCCTAATCCTTTAAAAACTACCGCCTTTAAAATCGTTGAGTTCAGAAAAAACCGAATTTTCGAATGGCGCTTCTGAAAAGCGAGATTCAGGTATGAATGATAAATACGAGTGTTGAATGCTTTTATTGGTTTTTAACAAAGTACGCGACAAAGATTGTAAAATGTAAAGAAGATTAATTAATATATTAGTGCTTTTAGGAGAATGGAACCCTGCATGGGTTGCGAGACCTCATGAGCACAACATCTAATCAGTTACGAGTTATCTGGATATTTTTATTGTGCATAGCAAGTCTGCTGACTTTTCATGGTGTGTGGCAGATAATACAAGAATATCAACTAAGACGGGTGGTTGTGTCATATTTCATACAGGAATCCAGTAAGTTCTTCTGAAATTTAGATAATTTAGGAATGTTTGGACCCACACAATAGTTATGCTTTTACCATTTTAGAATAAATATCTAGCGCGCATCTAAAGGTAGTATGAGATTATTACCTACTATATATTAAATAAAGGCCTTTCTCCCAGGGTGGTCGTTTCTTATTTTAGTTGAACCAAATCTATTGCGGAGTCTTTTAGCTCGCTACATTGTCAGCTGTGTTCTGTTGAAAATACAAATCATTTTGAGAAAGGCAATTAACAGCGTGAAGAGCCGGCACTAGGGGGAGTGAGATCAGTTTTTAACCCAAGGAAATCGGGAAATGGCAACATCAAAGAATAATGAAACCTATAACTATTAAATAATTAAAATTATTATGTTAAAATAATATAATACATACTTTCAGCATCTCTTTCACTGCCAGATATTGTTATATGTCCCTTCAATAGATTTAACCGTTCATATCTCGAGCATTGGAATGTATCAGCTGGTCTAGCCCAATACATGGAACTATCCTATCCGTCTCCTGTTATTCATGCTTTCCAAGAGAGAACCTATGATGAAACACTTCAAAATATCGATCAATATGAATATGAACTGGAACTTCTGCTTGACAAAGTCGGCAACATGTCATATACGCAGTTTTTGAGAGAAGTAAGATTAACAACTAATATTTCGTTATAAAACCGAATTTAACTGACTAGATGAATTAATAAAATATATATTTGTAATACTATGAAGCTTGTGTACATCAAAACCATTATTTCTTCTGAATAAATGAACTAAGAGACGAACTCTAACTGATTATTATTAGACCAACTTCGTTGAAAATACCTTATTATATAAACAATATTGCTTTGAATTCCTATTAAACAATAAATATTACATTTCAATCGCTCTTGTAAATTAACAAAAATACTTTTTAGGCTTCTTTAAGATGTGAAGTATTTTTCAAAGAGAAGGAGAGATGTGAAAATTTAACGGAAATCATGACTTCAGCCGGCAAATGTTTTCGTCTTGAAGGGCAAGATCAGGTAGGGAACATCATGAATTCAAAAAGAGTGTTTATAATTTAGACTACTGGTGGATTTGGTTATGGAGAACGGATAGTGGTAACGTTACCGCAGCATCTTTACAATCCCGGGTCCAATCAAATGCTCAATGACGGAATTGCCATTAAATTGGCATCCAGAGGAAAAGGAATCGACAATGACCTTACATTTATTCCATCAGGTAGGCATATTATATAAGTAAGACAGCACCTAAATGTTTTTCATAAATTGAAGAACATTTTTTAAAAATTGGAAAGCGATTTCTGGATAGTAAATCCTTCTCTTATAACATAATTCGGCGATGCGGCCCAAAAAACCAAATCCCATGTTGTGATAGAGGTACTGTTCTTCCGTTCATTGGGAGAATCAACCGGTCCCAAAGATGGTTCGGCTGTCAAATTCTAGTTTTGGGATGTTATAGAAATTATTCTATAAAATTATGAAAACATTTCTTTCCTGAGGTGTTCATGCAATCGTTCCATTAACTGCTACTCGCTACGAATTCATGAATGATCCGCCTCGTTATGAGTGCGAAATGGACCCTGATGGGACCTACAGCAGAGTATGGTGTTATGAGGTATGGTTAATAAAGAATCTAAAGCTTCAACCGTTTAATAAGGCTGCAATTTTATGCAATTTTAAGATTAGTTTTAAAATAAACTGTGCAATTACAGACCAGCTCAATATCATACACATTTCAACTGACCTTGTTAAAAATGTTTTTTTTTTGAAATGACCATTTAGATTTGTCTTACTCAAAAGGCTGAAGATATGTGTAACTGCTCGTTGGCCGCAGCCACTAGACCTCGCAAGGATGCAATTTGTACAACTAAACAGTTTTATCATTGTTTTGTAACGTATTTATTTCCCGACAACCACACTTCAATCGTTGAGGTTGTTTGTTAACATAGGACTATGTAATCTAGCATATTTACAGACCTGCAAAGCGAAATGTAAGGCTCCGTGCACCTATTGGCAGTATCAGAAGGCAGTCAGTTACGCAACATTTCCCGGACAGACGGTGTGTAAACTTATTCATTTAGTAGTAATGCGAATAACTATATAACAAAAACGTTTTAAAGAATGTTGAACAAGTAGGTTAACTTGAATATTAATATCTCAGAAATTTAGGCAAAGTATTTTGTGGCGAACCAATCCGAATGGGACGAGTTAAAATCAACAATTATATTAGAGGTACGGTGAAGTATTAAAGATTAAAACTAAAAGAAAATCTTACAGATGTATTTTGCCGATCTTGACTATACAATGATCAAACATGTGGTGGCAATGCCTCTGCAATCGGTTATTGCTCAAATCGGAGGTTTGTTAGTTTTTTTATTTAGAATATGGATATTTTGAACATTTAATGTTAGTAGTGGTCAGCGTTATGCCTCCGCCTGTTTAGCTAGAAAACTAGCACCACTTTTGGAGAAAGCTCACTTTTATATATATTTCAGGTCAATTTTCTTTGTGGGCGGGCGGTTCGCTGATATCTCTGTGTCAGATAATCATCTATCTACTGCGGTACATCTACTTCAGAATTCGTCGACGGAATAACCGAACCCGAATTGCGGAACCACCTTCTAAGTTTGACAGTGTAGAAAAAGGCCCAATTACAGAATTTTCGGATAAGAGTAACGATATTAAAATAATCGGAACGCCAGCAAAGAAGTTATGACTAGAAGACTGGGTCTGTGTAGAAGCACATCTTTAACTATAAGTGAAATTGTGAATATCGAGCAGCTTCCACATGGGCTCAGTTTATGTAGGTGACAAGATTTGCTCAAGTTTACAATGTGTTATATGATTATTTTATATCAAACATCTGTGTATGATATGTATTCACAGTTAGTATCATTCTTCGGTATGTACATATATAACAGTTAATGTTAGAATTCTATTTTAATCACAAATTTAGTATATCTTTTACTATTTTACTGTCATAATTTATATTTGTTTTCATTCCTCATTCATTCAACACAGTGCGTCATCGGCAAAAAGGGTTTGATATTTTACTCAGTTGAAGTTTATTTAATGTATCGCTTAGTTATTGCTTTGATAAAGATTATTATTGATAGTATTTGAGTAACATACTTAGATATTAGATAGTCTGTATAGGAATGGTATTAGTTTAACCCGAAACAGTTCACAAAGTTATTGATCTAAAATTTGAAAACTAGGAAATAATTTTCTGCAAATGCTCTATGACAATAAAAAATAAGCAAGAGTGAAGTAAAAACAACAGAACTGTATAAAGTGAACGTGAAGGTGATTCTTTGGAACAAATGAATTCGTCGGAAATGCTGTTCAATTCAAAAATGATCGGTTTCCCGTAATTAAAGGACTGCTTTAAGACTGGAGCGATTTCCAAACGTGTACACATTTTCAATTTAAAAGAATTTAACAAATCAGTTTATTTCATTGCCAATTTTAATAATATTTTACTCATTTTACAAATTAGAAGATCAGAACCTTCGGGCATCCTTATTAATATAGTGACTGATTAAATTGTCTACAAAACTCCTGCATCTATAAATACATTCAGCATATTGAACAGAAATACTATTCATTTTTCCCGTTTAAATCGCGAAGTACCTATCGCTGCAAAAGAAACGGGTATCTACAAAATAAACAAAAGTCTTATAATAAAGAGTCATTCATTGGCTCGCTTCGGAGGACGGTTAGGTCATCCGGAACAGCAGTGTAAAGACACTCCATCATCTCTCCTTGAACATCCATGAGGACCCTAGTTAAGATGTTTAATTGTGTATACCAATAACATTTGCCCAATATATTGATTCCTATTGGTTAGTTATAAACTGATTAGACTTGTTTCCCTTTCTTTAATACTATACTACATGAATGATAGTTCTTAACTTGTGTTAAATTTTTTCTTGGGACTATATAGTTTTAGCAATATGTTAACTAAATTACATTTAGCGGAATGGATTAATTGATGAACTATCCTTTATCCGAGGTAGCCGAAGAATTATTAGTCTAAATAAGTAAATATAACAAATACTAAATGTTTCTGAACTACAATTTTCTTTAACAAGCTTTCCATAAAAGACCACTCGATTAAAATCCATTTTATGCATCAAGTTCACCATTCGAAGGGAACTCTTAGAGGCTAATTTCTGCATAACGGGTATTTTAGTATCAGCTAACTTCACGAAAATACAAATGGTTAATTTAGCTTAAGCTACTGAAATTACTGTATGTTTATATACACTAAAACATCTGTAAAATGCAGATGACAATAAGAGTTTGAAATCTTCAAAAACCTTTCCTTATCACTCAATCATAACTAGTTTTGTTGATTCTTTTTGTAAACTTACGGGCCTGGCAAAGTTTCTTGGAAGAATATCGTTATAAACTCTTGATGCTCCTTCGGCATTTTAAATAAAAGAAATAATTTTGGAGAAGTCAGCTGAGCAAAATGAAGAAGGTTCTAAAATACATTCAAACTGAAAATAAGATTCTCATTTTTGGTAAATTCTTATGTTGGGAAAAATGTTAGTTGGGATGAAGCTGTTGAGAACATTTCCGTAAAATAACTTATGGGAAACAAACTAGTTTTATTTAAATGGGAAATCGGTTCAATCCTCAGACATACATTATTCAGACAGATCGCGCCTGCGGTGTGGGTTTTGGTTTTATTTCCAGCAGTGGGCCGGTTCGACCTGGGGTTTCTCGTGCTTCATGGTAGCAATTTTTACCATTTCCTAAATTTAATTAATATCATATTCGATGGCGAAGTGTAAACTATATTAAATGTAAATACGTACAGATAACATATTTGCACCATTTTTGTGAGATAAAACATGTAGTTGACTACGTTTACAGTTTCCGTTCGTTTCGAGCCCATTCCGAAGTCAGAAGAACCTAGACCTGGAGATGATCCCTTGAAAGAAGCGGTTTCAAAGTTCACTTCGGTAGCTGGAGTTAGTTTCGGTTAAAAGACTAGCAACTGCTCTTTTTGCCCCCCCGCTGGGTTGCTTGTAGTCGTGGCAGTGTCGCCTTCCTACTGATAACAAAAACTCCCAATACATGCCCAACTATCCAGCTCTACACTCCTCCTTAACACTGCTTATTTCATTTACACGCTGGCTGAAAGACCATTTATAGAGCTTTGGCCCTTGAAGAAACCGATTATCGATTCAGTCTTCTACCGTGTGCAACTGGCTCTTCTTGAAGTTTTCAGCAGTAGTGCAATGTCTAGATTTTCTAGACTGCTAAGTGTATTTTTAATTTGGTTAAATAGCAATTTAATATATTCTTTCTGGACATTGAAACAGTTATTTTAATTTGTTTGAGATTAAGTCTTATTTAAGAATTCTTCCGTTTCGAAAACACAAAATCAGTACAGGTTCATTACATAACTGGACATACAGGATTATCTGCAACCTCGTTTGTTTTGGATTGAATGTTTTTAAAGTCTGTGTTCATTATAGTTCTACGATCTAAATCGTCCAAATACTACAATTTGAATATTCTAGTGCTCAATAATAATACATTTCTTTAAAATATGGCAAGATTTTTACAAGATTTTTTGTTCATAAACTCTGTTTAGGCCGAGTGATATAGTTTCCCATGGGTCTAAAAAGTATTTCATCACACTTTCTTTAATATTATTATATGTAAATATGTAAACATTATATCTTCTGAAAATGCACTGTTAACCAAAATTATATAGACCTATGTGCGGTTGTAACGTAAGAACTTTATTTGTGAATATTTACAAGCTACTATCTTGGTTAATTAAAATTATTAAATATGTCCATCTTTTTATATTTACAATATTTTTCCACCTCTGGGTATTCTTTCATTCTGACTCACTTTCTCGCATAATATCAGCAAGACCGATGACTAGACCAAAACGACCACCCTGGTCGCCCACCCAAGTAGTAAACCATGTTTTTTCTACTCGAAAACATAACGTAGTTAAATGGTTATTTGCTCTGAGAAACATAAACTGTATTGCCGAATCGATTTTTTTCTCAAAATTGTCAGTATTAATCGTGGGAAGAAATTTGTTAGAATGAGATCATTCCCTGTCAATAGGAAACGGTTTCCATTTTTGAATTCGTTTATATAGAAAAGTTCCAGTGCACATAAAATAGCTTTGTATATAGTCTATATCAAGAGCTAGGTTTCCAACACAGTATTATTTAGAGAGGCGGTGTTAGATTAAATTTACTGTACTCTTGCAGAAAAGGGACCTAATCCTTCGGTATTATTTATCACAGCTGCTTCTCAGGACACTGTGCGAATAATTATATTACATTGAGAAGTTATTTGTAGTCATTACTTTCTTAATATTAATATTATTATTTCCATTTCTTTTACAATATTTCTGATTTAAAATCGTTAGCTCTTGATTATTTATTATTTCAGATGGAACCTAGTAATATCGACCTTGACGACATTTTTTCGGTATTGCCTCCAAGCAATGTGACCGTCACTTCGTACCACGTTGAGGTGTGTAGCCAAGTAAACTTCAATATATATAAACTGTTATTTATATGATAAACTTTGTTATCTAGGAGAAATCTCGCTCGGGTACACATCATTCGGCTGCTCCATCACACGTGTCTCACCACACGAGCAATTCGTCTGTATCCAAGGTTTGCCAAGATAAAATAATGTTTTCTTAATTTTAACATTCAGGTCAGTTCCGTTCAACCGGAATCAATTGATATTCCTCCGGAGCCAAAGAGCCGCGCCAGCACTGTCAAATCTAGCGCCCAGGTAAGTCGGCATAACATGATTTGCGATATAGTCTGATTTCAGAGTAATAATAGAGTGTTGATTGAATTTTTATCGGATTCTTAATAACGCGTCTGCAGGCAAATTTCACGCGCGTGCATTGCAGTTTGTAATGTGCTAAGGCGCCATGAGCTGGCAAGGTGTTCTCAAAAAGGACAGACAAAACCCGAATTTGTTACACTGCATTCATTCATTCATTCATTCATTTACACTGCATGTAAACCCAAAAATCAGATTGTATCTTAAATAAGTTGGTTAGCTTATAATTTTTCTTTTAGGCCAGCAGTGTCTCTACCATTAAGGAGTCCACTCACTATGTTCCAGCACCTAAGCAGCTGGCTGTAGTTCATCCCGAAGTCACTGCTTCATCTGATGATTTGATGGCTTCTGTAAGTGATTACGTGAAAATTAAGCATTTTTTCTAGTTTTTGAGGAAATGATTTGCATCCGACACTTTTTATACTGAAACAATCCGTTAAATTGATTGAATACATTGTTTAAAAAACTATTTGTTTATAGATCTTTGGAGCCGTGACTCTTCCGGATGTTCACTACGATAAAGCCCCATCTGAGCCTCATTACCACGCTCATCACGATATTCTACAGCACTTGGACGATGCTCTAGCTGGCGAAGACGAACACTATCAAGGTGTGTGGTCATTTATATTATTATTTACATTTTTTAGTATAAAATACACATTTATACGCAACATTTCAGATTCCGTTACCTCCCACCACTCTTCCCATGCAGCTAGCCGCGCTACAGGTCGTTCAATGGGCGTAAGTTATATATTTAATATTTAAAATAAAAAAGTCCACTAATTTATAAAAAAAGAATTTTATAACTTTTCTTAATTTCTAGAGCGCTCCATACCACGTAGCTGATTCCGTAGTCCGTCACTCCTTCGACGAACTGGAGCTTAATGGAAACGGACACGACCACCATGTAAGTTAGCTATTTAATTACTGGATAACAATAAAAAATAAAACTGATGAATAAACAAAGACATATTAATTGTTACAGTATGCTGCTGAACCAGCCATGCCAGCTCCAGACTATGATTACTACGAGTCCGTGGACAAATTCGAGCCCGCACATCTCCCATCTGCTGCCCCAAGAGGTACATCCAACAGAAAACAGACTAATTACAATAATCATTATTTGAATTTAAAAATAATATTTAATATACTTTTAAGTATAAACCCTATGATTTTAGCAAGCGCTCACCGTCCCCGTACTTTTACAGTTGATAGTATGGCTTCCATTGCTGAGACTCGTTACGGTGGAATTGACATTCATGATGATCACGATGCGTATACTGTAAGTTAAACAAATTCAAAATATTGTACATTCGAATGCAAAAGTAGAGGCAGTGTTAAAAATCTTAAAAGCCCCATTTGCAGCACTTTTCCACTCAAAGTTTGATAATTACGGAACATTCTCATAAAAATACGCCGACGAAACGACCACTTCACTCATGGAAAACACTATAACTGAAGATAAAAATTAACAGAAACACTTTCATCGAAAACATATCGTTAAGAAGGATTCCGCCACACAGCATAACCGCTCAGTGCATTTGCTACAATCGAACTTTCTTAAAGGACTGCTTTAAAGGACAGGCCGCCCGTAAAATGCTTTTTCGTAAAAAACTAGGTGTCATAGTCTATATTTGAATTTTGCCGTAGTGTTAGATGCAAGTAGAGACGATAGTCTAAGGAAAATATATAAAAAATCACGAAAATTTCTCGTTATGCATCCTTTTATCGTTTTCCAATTTTTGGCTCAGTGAGCAAAAATTGCGCCAAAACTAAAAGAGAGCCGCCGTTTGAATCAAGTTGATTGCACCACAGATATGCTGTGGCGAGAGATATCTGGTTTTCCCAGGAATAAGAAACTCTTTGTGAAAGCTTTCCGGAATTCACGGGTTTATTTGCCTTTATTTCGAAGCTTTCAGTTTTACAAAATTGTTTTCAGTAGATATTTTAACAAAACTTATGATAGACTTATTTAGCGTCAAGTGATCGATCTTCACAACAATGAAGTCGCCTTTAACAGACCAAAACCACCCAAGCAGGTAAGATCCTTGCTGTTTTTCAAAAATGAGCTAAAAAGTAGATCAATAGTGGTTTGTTAGATATTGGCTTTTGTTTGTTGGTCAACTTGCAGCGGTTTATTGCTTTGTAATCAAACGAAACTTTCGTGCCAGCATAAAACCCCTGACGAAAGCGTTCACAACGTTAAAACCATTCAAACTTAATGTAATACTTTTCTTTTCTGTAGGTCCCCGCAAGCAAGGTTCCTGCCAACTCGAAACCAGTGGCTCCAGTCATGACTGACGACAAGTTCAAGCAGCATCAGCTTAACAAGCTACGAGAAGAAGTTGTTGACGCCCGTCAGAGACAAGCGCAGCTAGCTGCTCAGGTGAAAATATAAAACTATTAAAATTAATTATGTTTAATAGTCAAGAAACCTAATTTTTTAATGTTATTATTATAGGTAGAACGTGAGAAGGCTGAACTGGAACACCTCAGACAACAGAAGCAGCAAAGCCCAGCTAGAGTAAGTGTTCAATAATAAACATATATATAAAATTACTGAATAGCTTACATAAAATTATAATTTTAAAAGTTAAGTTATAATCAATATTACCTACATAAAATGTAAGAAATTTTTGTTGAAATGCATAATTTCAAACGGAAAAGAAGTTTATTGATATATTTTTAGATTGGACGCGGTGCTTCAGTTGGATCTCGTACTGAGAGTTCCGTTAGTGTTCAATCTAAGGCGACTCGTTACTCTGACAGTATTGTATCTGCATCCACAATCACTTCTAGCAGACGTAAGTTTCATATTTTAAATGGGTTTCAACTTGTTGTCCCACTAACAAGCACCGTTCCGGAGAATATGGTTTGAAATAAACTAATTTTATCAACGCCGATTCCTTATTTCCAGTTTATAAATAACGGTACTTTGCGCAGAAATATTACAATCTACTGTATTTATTTGTATCTAAAAATACTCTTCACTATTATCATTATATTTTGTGTAATCTGTTGATTATTTTAATGATTATCTTACAGCCAGTGGTGATTCCATCTATCAAGAAGAGCCAGTCAAGACCAGCGAAATCGCTAATCATCATTTCAATCACGGAACCGTGGTATGTTAGGCAACTAGGCTCACTTAAAACCCAGCGAGAATAAATATAAACCGTTTTGGGTGGTCGTTCTTTTTGTTTTTGTGCCTTCTAAGGTCAACATAAGTTCAGTGCACACAATTGTTGTGTATTTAATGCTATTTGGAATGTTATAAAGATGATGTAAAAAGTGGCCGTTATCTAACACTCAGTTGATAACAGATACACTGCAACGGTTACAAGGAGACCCTAAAATGATTGCACCGAAAAGTAAAGGGAGTCGGAACTAGTTTATGATCTACAAGTAGCTTTTGTAGATCTACTGTTGTTGGAAAAATATATTTTGAAATACTTTAGATTCTGGAATTATACTTCAGATAACATCAATTTTTAAATATATACTGAATATATTGTATACATTTAAGCACTATTCATTGTAGGTGGGCCAAGTTGGAAAGATATCCTTGATTGTCCCCGAAACTGAAGAAGTACAAGGATTTTCAAAGAATCCTAAAGTCAGAAAGGTTATCATCGGTGGTGCATCTGAGCCACATGAGGAAGACAAGGTTTGTAGAATAAAAGCAATTTTAGAGTATCTTTGATATACTTTAGACTGTTCTTCTTTTCGGACCAGTTGGTTCTGGAAAGACATCGGCTGTCAACAGTATGATCAACTATCTTTATGATGTCAAGAAGGGCAACGATTTCCGGTTAGTCAAAGTTTTGAACTTCATCAAAACTATTGGAGTCTTGTAAGGACACGCTAAATTTTCATCAACTTTAAATCAACTATACTGAATAAATGCTCATTAGTTAGCTCTTCTTCATTCATTCCGGTCTTCAGGGGAACAAAAGGAAATAACTTTAATGCTGACAAACTCAGAATTCTACTCTAAATATTAATTTATATTTAGATTTGTGTTGGATGCCGAGACGCACAAGACGAATGCCTTGACCGCCTATGTGATTAACAACTCCATCTTGCCCTTCTCTATCACAATTGTGGACACTCCCGGGGTAGTCGATGAGAAGAACAATAGAACTGTATCCACACTTATCAAGACATGGTTCGAACAGGTATGATAATATAGCCTGTCTTCGGGTATATGTTTTAAGCGCCACTGCATAAGGCAAAGGAGGCTTAACATTGTTGCATTCAGTTATTTGTGTTCTCGTCGAGCGTTCAAGACGACAATTTTCACCCACTTTTCTAACACAGCTGTGTTTGACCGTTGCTTATTTCCGTATTTATACCACTTCAAATTTACAGTCAACCAGCATCCGGCTTTTAGATAATACTAACAACTAGGTTAAACATGAAAATGGAGGGACTATATCGGTTGCTAATTGCTAAAACCAGCTGCCAAACGAAAAAATGTTAAAAACTACAAGAATAAAAAAAGTTTAATGTGTATATGATCATTTTAAGGAGCTTCTCGATGCCGGAGCGTTCCGTTTGGATGCTATTTCCATCGTTCTTAAACACGATGAGGACAGTCTCAACTGGCCCTTCATCTATGAATTGGCCGCAGTGAAGAAAATGTTTGGAGACGACCTGAAGACCAATGTGTTACCAATCATCACTAACTCTGAGGTTTGTATTCATTAGCAAAATATATTTATTAAAATAGTTAGACCTCCTCACAGAATAGTTCAATTCAACATTATGAAAACTGATGGATAACGTAGACTACTGACTTTTTGGAAACAAATTAGTTATACTGTTTTGAAACTATAGGAGTTATGTTTACAGGTACTCCCACAGCCCATTGCTGTGAAATCACTTGCCCTGGCCAACATTGCTTTTGTAGAATATTATAAGGTAACATAATTGTCACTACTTATATATGTTTATAATTTTCCTAGGTTAACAACATTGGTTTCCAACCACTGGCTCAGAACATTACCAAGCTTCAACACAACCTTTTCTTCTCTCACGGAATCGCACAACTGGAACTTTTCTTCAAGGTAGGTTCAATTACAACTAACAATACATGTAATTTAGAAATAATCTTATAAATATTAAATTTCAGGACCTCCAGGAGCAAATTCACCCCTTGTTGGCTATTCTTCGCGGTGGGGCCGCTAAGCGTTCGCAAGCCTCCCACCATTACGACGGCTCTTCTCTATATTAAGCTAATATTATTGAAATTGGATATATTATACGCCATCCACATGTAATTATTTATTATTGTTTATTTTATTTCATTCTCCAATCAATCCCAGTTCAGTTCTTTATGAAAACAGATTTGAGTAGTTGTGCAAGAAGGATATTTGTTGTTATTCGGTAGATTTTAACCATATAGATATATATTGTCTTCGTTTTCAGAGTAATAAATAATATATTTTGGAACTAGATTTCTTTAATTTATTGAGTACATCACAAGAAAAGTTGGCATTTTTACTGGTTCAAAACACCCTACATACTTATTACAGAGACAATCATAAATTCTACGCGCAAAACTCGTACTCAAGTAAAACATCTAATCTGAGCTATATCTGTGCAATGTGGATATCAAGAATAAAATTAATATATAAAATATAATACATCTGTCGTTCATTAACTGTTGTGCCGTTGTGTTTATTAAAAGCAGCAGCATGAGACTGTTGCCGCAGCGCGCTACTCCACTTGCGATGCGGTCAGAATTTCACAATAGGGCGCCCAGTGGGAGGTTTCCCGATTTTTCATTAGTCATTTGTATTTATTTCATTGAAACTACTATCATATCTAATGAATCATTACATTGTTTCCCAGTTTACATGGTTGGAGCAGCTATTTACTCTCTATATCGTATTCTTGCTTCAAACTTTCCTTTAAAGTTGAAGCAAGATTTATATATAATATTCTCCTTGTTAGAAATATAACTTTGTATACTTTGTATTATTCAGAAAAGATGTCTTTGAACACTTCTCACACTCCAGATGGTAGAGGAGTTCTTATATATAATGGAGAAATGTAAGAAATGCAAGAATTGATTACAATAATTAAATACTTTAAGGATTCTCCTTTACACTTCCAATGTGAAGATGTCGTTCAGTAACTCTAACCATCAGCTCTTAAAAGGCTCTAAGAACGGAGCGCTCTATCTAACCAGCCACAGGGTAGGTAGAACTGGAGAAATAAAAACTAATGAAAGTTTGGAATATTCATCAAATATACATAACTTTGCTGGAAAAAATGACCAAAACCTTTTGTTAAACATTCTCCCCAGATCCAAAAATACTTTATGCAGTATTGTTAAAATTTTGGTACTTTTTAAAGTTACCCATGCTTGTTATTTGCCCATTTAGTTCAAAATAACTTCATTTCATATTATACAAAAGTTGTTCCCTGTTAAAGTTCTCCATACAAACATTATTTTAATTAAAAGTATTAAAGTACAATGTACTTTACATGAGTTGTGTGTAAGGTTTTAATCTTTTGATTGTAACCATGGCAACAAAGACTTACCAAAGCCAGACTGCGAATTGCGACATTGTGAGGTGTAGACAAATTGAAAAAACAGAAAAAATAGAAAAAATATATATTTATAATAATTATAATAATGAGCATATATATTGTATTTACTTTGCAGATAATCTTTATGAATGACTCATCTAAAGATGCCATGCGCTCATTCGCGATGCCATTCCACACGGTGGAAAATGTGAATCTTATACAGCCGCTGCTAACTCCTAATTACTTAAAAGTAACATATAACAAAATATATTATGTAAATAAATTGTTTAGGGAATTGCCCGTGCTATTCCAGGCGGTAACTTTGACGGTGAAGTTCAGTGGAAACTATCATTCCCCAAAGGAGGCTGCATTGAGTTTGGACAAACACTTCTGAGAGCTAATGATATGGGTACGTAATTTAATGACAGTTACACAACATGTTTCTAACATTATTTATGCTTTCTTGATTCTTACAGAAACTTGTAAGCAAGTCACCAAATATACAATTTTCATTTTTAATATATCTGCTAGATTCAAAAATAACTAGTTTGAGTTTTACTTCAACAAACTGTACATGCTTGTCAAGTTACTAACTTATATGAACTATTTTCAGTGTCCCGTGCTCGTCCATTCGCAGCTCCACCCGTGTACACTTCCACCTGTACCACTTTCTATACGGCTCCAACGACATATTACATTCCCCCACCCGGGGGATATCAAGGATTCCAAGCACCAACTAATGTATTCCCAGAACAACCACCCGGTAAGTAAATTAATAAACATGCTACACAATGACACTCTTGTTCTAATCAATCTTTTTTTTTATACCTCGCAGGAAAACTAATTCTCAAAACCAACTATATATAAATTGGTAATTTTCCAGTTGGTAACGTTTACATGTACGATGCTCCACCTCCATATGCCGGTATTGGCCAGCCAGTTACTCCTTATCCGGCGGGACAATTACAAGCTGCAGGCAACCTGCCAAATGCGCCACCCGGTTATCAGCCAGTCCCGACGGGACCAATGGGTTACGGTAATCTCCCCCCGTACCCAGGACAAGCAGGTGGTAGTCAACCACCGGTATATCAACAACAACACCAAGAAGCACCACCTCTACCAGAAAAACAAGCTTTGTAATAATATACTTAT
>JAQGAV010001645.1:0-19639 GCA_034691345.1 Phasmarhabditis papillosa
ATTTCGGTCCGTCGGTGCACCGGTGCACCGAAAAACCGGTCCAGACCGAACCGAAACCGAACCGAAACCCCACCCTAATCACAGGCGAGGCGCTGTGTACAAAAAATAAATGTACTTTTGGAGAAAACGCACCACGTCGACCGATTTTACATTCATTTTATATAACACTGCGCCCCGCTCGTGGTACCGCGCTGGAAACCTAGGTCTAGAGATAGACTATATATTGAAAGCGATTGGAAAATTATCAGTTCAAAATAACGGGTTGTACGGAAAGACGGTTTTTAAATTCCAGAAATCGGCAGGAAAAAGCGGCGGAAACCGGAATTCCAGACATCCCAATGGGAAAACCTCAGTCTGGAAATCTTTTCCACTAAAAAAAGGAATCTACTTCTTATTGTTTTCTTTAAATAAACAGTTTTCTTCATGCCACTGATACATTTGAACAGGATTACGCGGATCCCTCGAAGCATTGTTCATCCATTTGCAGTTACAGTGACTGTAGAGCTAAAAGAAATGCATATAGTCAGCGCCGAGAGTTACAATGGAGTGTCATTTGCGTAGTTATTGGATTTTCAACACCGCTGCAGGTAAATTGCACATGCTTACTTTCAAAGCACAATATTGAACGGAGAGTAGCAGCCAGATGCTGGCGCGGTGCTCGCAAAAGGGGCTCAGACGAGCATTGAATTCTTTACACTCCATCATTACTCTTGGCGCTGACTATACTAGCATAAGTATTACTCTTGTATTCAATGAATACTTACCGCTACTTCTTGAAGTACACGCTCAAAGTTGTTCATTGCATAATTCACCCGGCCATAGTCAAACCAATCTAGCACAAGGTGGAAATATTCCGGATTACGACTGATGTAGTATTCATTATCACCGGTCTGAAATTTGAAAAACAGGATGAGTCTCTGGATTCTGATCAGTGTTATCAACAAATAGTACGGGAAACCTTCTACTCTGTCCCGAAATTCTAGTAGGTTCATAGTCACATTTGTACTTGCCTTGCAATACTTCACTTTCTCCATATTAAGCTTCTCAAAGGTTTCCTTCAGAACTTGAAATTTCGTGCCGCGGAGATTCAGGATAACGAATTCAGTGGTCATTATTGATTGATTGCTAACTTGTTGGTAAGTGAATCAGTTGAAATATATTTTTAAACTAAAAAGCTAATATATAAGTTAATATAGGAAACATCGAAAAAAAGTGTTGTTGTAAGAAATCGGTAAGTTTGAAATTCTGATGGAGCCCCTCCCTCGAGTACCACTTAGAATGAAGTGGTGAGGATAGTAATGCCGCAATTTTATCCAGATTAAGTAAACACTTTGAAATCACGACGACAAAGCTCCTAATTAGACGAGTGCTCTAACACCACTGAGCTACCACTGGCTTGGTCGGTGTTCGGTTATTATGAACTTAGAACCTAGCAGTTCTAACTCGGCCCGTTCAATATAATTTCGATCCGGCCCGACTTTGCAGATTTACGTCCTTGGCCCGCGTCCGCCCGGGCCAAGGACGTAAATTTCATCCCTGGTTTGTATGAAACAGTTTGCAAGGATCGTAAAACATTGAAATGAGCATTAATGTGATTTTAAGGAATACAAAAACCATAGTTAAAAAAGAAAGAATACTTAGGTCGCAAAACTTTAGATTGAGTAGAGACGGCGGAGGATTGTCCTAACAATAAGCCTTTGTTTCGTTTCGCAAAACAAATCCTAAAAGTCTGAGTGCTGGCGGACAAACGATATGCAATTTAAAGGTCTGAGTGCTCAATTCAAAACGCACCAAATAGTTCACAAATACAAACTAATAGTTTCCGAAAAAAAGTTAGATGTGGTGTTGTACATTACATCGTTGCCTAGTCCGCGTTTTCGCGCCTCTATCTTGCTCAAGAAAAGTTTCCTCCGACTCCGCAGTCTGCATAAGCTCAGTGCTATCGACCTCTACTAGATCATTCGAGTTATACTCTTGATCATCCCACATGTCATCATCCTGGAAGTTTAGCCCAGCCTCAGTGGCTTCCTTATCCAATTCTGCGATTGATGACTGAGTCTCGAATCGAGACTCCTGACCATCCCACGAAGACTTTTTAGAACTGACCTGACCTGACTTTCCACTGTCAGCCTTGGAGAGGTTCTCGAAACTTTTTCTCAACGTAGCGAGCTGCTCATCCGTCTTGTCTTGGCCTTCCGCTTGTCTTAGCGCCTCTGTGGATGATGATTGTTCCGCAGCATATGCCGACCTTTGGCTTTCTGAAATTAATTACAATCATTCTGCGATATTCTTCTGAAATCCCGAAGGAATTTTTTATCCGAGCGATCACATGTCCTTCATAGACCATGCGTTCTTAGCTACATTAGCTTAGTTGATCCAGAAACTTAGCAATACTTCCTAGTGAAGTATTGTTCACTAATATTCACTAGTGTTCGATAATATGGCAGGTAGAAGATGCCGTTGTAGGTCTGAAACGGATATGCATCCGTCAGACTGCGTTCACAGTTACCACAGCATAATTCAATCTTGCCCTCTATGAGGACTTCGATTGGCTGGAGAACTAAGTGATTAGCGCAGCTTACTTTGGCTTTACCGGGCATTGTGGCCTATCCAACAAAATAACGACCGAAAGGCACCCTTGACTACAGCGTATAAGTGATGGCTATTGCCACAAGGCGAGAGAGCTAGAACCACTGAAGAGGTTTAGAGATGTTTTTTGTTTCGGATAAAGCTCGATGATGGGAACAGCTAAGCACATACAATTTTCTGCACACTCAGTTTACATAATCCACAACACATGTAAGCAGATGACACATATAACATTAATAACAATAAATATTAATATTAATAGTGAATATAATAATAATAAGAGAACAACGATAAATAATGTTCAATACGTAATGGAAGGTACTGCTTAAATAAGAAACAGATTACACAAACAAAACTATAATGAATAATAATAATAAATATAATAAATACTACCTATTTAATTAAACACGATTTGAACGCTAGCTAAATCAATATGAGTTGTGTGTAAAATTGGCATAAACTTTGGTAGGAGGCTTTTGTTTTGGTCGCGTCTCTTGCGAGATGACTCATCACCAGATGTTCCTTAGAGGGTGCGCTGCTAGTTGTTACCACACATTTTCAACTTATTCCAATATTTATAAACACTATACGCATATTAGTTTAGCAAGCTATCAGTCGTATTGAATAAAATCAGCAGTAAGTTAACTATTTTAATGCACGAAAATTTTTCAATGTTGGATTTTGATTATAGTATGTAACTCACTCGAATCTTGATTAAATTGGCTCAACTAGAGACGCAAATGTAGCCAACTGTATGCTCTATAAGGTGGTATATAGCTAGTGCTGTAAGAATCCTTCAGTTTTCGCTAATTCGTTGTCAACTTCCGAAAAATCGGTTGGGTCACATGGTGACCCGAGCATATAATGGTTCATAAGTCCATTCAAAGTTGTCGGGACCTTAGATCGAAACTTGTGATTAGCTCTTTGAGGCGAGCCATTCTACCCTTTGAACCACCGGGGCAAGGAAAATATACAATCGACGAGATAGGTTTGGTTTGACCCTATTTGAGGGGTTAAATTACACTTATTTCGCCGAATATAATTTACCCTACTTTTGACGAAAATCAAATACTACGTATGGCGTAATTTTCGGACGGTACTTTTTCGGACGGTCCGATTTTTGGTTATGGCGAATTTACCCTACTTTTGACGAAAATCGCGCTCTACGGGGGTCGAAAATCGGTTACAATCGCCTAAAACGCCCTACACAACCTACTAGTAAAATAAAGACTTTTTTGTCTAATGCGTTCTATAGATGTCTCGCATTAAAATTCAGGCCCTCAAATTGAAGAACCTAAAGTTAACCGCAAGATCGGCTAAGACAGATTTGGTATTTCATAAAGTACTTACTTTTATTTCCCGGATGACATTTTGCTCAATTGCGTCGGGGCAGTTATACGTCCCATAGTCAAAATAATCCAGTACATAAGCGAAGTAATCAGAACTGCGACTGATGTAGTAGTCATGTTCATCGGAGAACTACAACTCGAAAATTATATTGTTACCCGTGATTCAATGAGCAAAGCTGGGAATCTCACGGACCGGCCGAACCGGGCCGGGGCCGAAAATTTGAGAAACGGGCCGGTCCCTCCGGCCTTTTCTCAGCCCTGCCAAAAAGAATTAGTGTATTATACTCATTTCAAAACGAATCAAAAAGTAATATTGGAAGATGAAAAAGTATTCATTGCGGTGCCTGCCCAAAAACCTTGGCGTGTACAGTTCACGGCTCGCCAACGGAGACAGTGGTGTTAAAGAAATGTGCTCTCATTTTAAAATTAAAGTTAATTTTTCACTGGAATGCTTTAACCGAATCATTTGAAAAAACTCAGTTTCACAGATTGAGCTATTGCCTTTCCAATGATATATAAATTAACATAGAATTATCTTACAAAATAAGCCAGGATATGAGCATCCAGATTTCACCATTTGAATTTGCTCTGTCCCGTTTCCTTTGAGCGCGGCGAGTTGAACTCGGCAAAAAAAAACCGTGTCAATTGCATATAAAACGTATAGCGGTTTTTTTAAAAATCTTGCTAGTTACTGATTGGTTGTCCGTAGACTGAATGTTAGAATGGAGCCGTCTCTGCTCAGAAGATTCCGGAATGAATTGCCGAAACCCTGAGCCGAAGAAATCTACAGTTATTGTCTGATATGCACGATTACAGGAAATAAATTACTTTTAAAAAAAACTTTCCAAAGCAGGGCAAATTGTGATATAATCTTAGAGATTAGAGAGAAGATATG
This sequence comes from Phasmarhabditis papillosa, assembly GCA_034691345.1. Taxonomy (NCBI): domain Eukaryota; kingdom Metazoa; phylum Nematoda; class Chromadorea; order Rhabditida; family Rhabditidae; genus Pellioditis; species Pellioditis papillosa. The sequence goes on from JAQGAV010001645.1 coordinate 4,834, forward strand.
TACTAACTTTAATGTGTTTAACATTATCCAGATTGAGCTTCTCGAAGGTTTCCCGAAGAACTTCAAACATCGTTCCGCGAAGACTCAAAGTGACAAAGGCACTTGACATTGTTGATTGACTGCTAAATCAGTGAGTTTTCGGAAGTAATTTCAGAATTGGCGAGCTTGTACATTATGATATGGGCTGCTTATTTTAAAAGACGGCCTGCGTCAGGCTAGGCCGGGTCCACATTTTGAGGAGGCGGAGCTAGGCCGGCCCGGGCCAGCCTGTTTCGGCCTGTGAAGTCACATAATTTACAAAAACCTTCACCAAACACTATAAAACATTTACTTCTGCTCAATTTTGGAATGACGGTTTAACCAAGGGGACCCAAGCCAGGCCCAATTTTTAAAGGTCGCGGGCCGGACTAACGCAGCCCTGATTATGACATATTATATATCAGTGTTGCGCAAAATTTGAAAACGAATTAGGTTAGAATACAATATAGTTCTGAATAAAACAAAATAATAATAATATTATTATTTTTATTATTAGAATAGAGTTGAAGTTTATTGTCTTCAGAGATACAGAACTTAAACTCCTAAGTATACATCTACAGGTTAGACTAAATCTCCCTTGATTGGTCTCAGGTGGACAATATATTGAGGTATTATTTAAAATTTGCTAAAATGCCCTTAAGAAAGGTTAGTCGTTTGATAAAAAAGCCTTAATAGTGAGGTATAAAAGGACAAACTGAAATTTACAAGCACATATAATACTTTATGTTGTGGCAATGACTATTCAGTATTAATTTTTATTTGAATGATGTGGTACGCTGACCCTTTGCCAACGGGAATTATGGTTTGCGAGGTCACAGCCGTGATGATTTAGTTATTTAAAAATGTATTTTATTTCCCGGCCTGGTTTTTTGAACCTCGGAAGGGCGGGGCCGGGTTAGGCCGGTTTTCAAGTCTCTTTCTTCAGGATCCTGGGTTTTCAAGAATTAATCAGTTAATTTTGGGTATATTTGAATTTGTTTTAACGAAATAGCGATTTATCAGCACAAGGAACTCATTGAAAAATAACAAAACATAATGTTCGCGGTGGAGTTGAAACCGTGACCCCTCGCTTCATAGTAAAGGATCATCATTTACATATATTTTTTTGAAATATAAATATTTATTGATTTCCAGAAAACACAAAACAAACATAAATGGCTGAGTATCGTTTTTGAACTTGATTTACTTGTGTTTTCCGGTAGGAGATTGGGACCATAAGGTATTGCAAATATCCTTTTTGTATACAATGTACATGGACCAAAAATAAATATGATTTAGTAATTAAAAAAAATTCCATTTCCTGTGTCACTCGTATCACACAATAACAGTACATTTCTTCGAGGTAGGGTTTCGGCCATTCACTCCGGAATCTTCTGAGCAGAGACGGCTCCTTTTTAACATTCAGTCTTCGGGTGCACGAAACATGGGATAAAAAAGCTGCTGGTTTCCCAAGCCTTCTGCAGCCACGGGGAGTCGAACCCACAGTCTCAAATCCTCACGTTAAAACCGTCATTGTCCGTAATCTTGAAATTATACAAATATTAAATAGTATTTGTAAAAAAGTCACAGAGCCTTAATATATTGTGAGATTATGTTTGAATTTTTGATATCAACCTTCATTGATGCGGAGCTTTGGTGGGTCATATTACTCAAATGAGGCTTCAATCTAAAAGTTAAGGTAGCTACTATTAATAATAATAATAATAATAATAATAATAACAATAATAAATGTATTTCCAGTATCGCTTTATCACAGGTTTTCTGTATTATTTGCGCTGGGCAGTCATTTTTCTCCATAATTCGGTTTCATTACTAGCTATTGTTGGCCATGTAGCACCACTTCGACCACTTGTAACTGTGTGCTTTTGATAGATCATCATTCCATTTTGTATATTGGTAGCTACTATTACTAAACTAGGATCCTTCCCCCAGCTATGACTTGGCCCATTTTGATTTTTGCACCAAATCTGCCCCAATTAGCTAACTACCGTAACCCTTACTTCTTATTGAATTACTCCGTCTAAGCCCCGAACAAGACCCTTCGAGGACTCTTTGTTAGTCAAGTGGACATGCAGTAACAAAGGGACATGACGGAGTATTCCAGAAATTAGATGAGCATGTTCTAGGATTCAGGAGGAAGAACTTTATATTGAAAAATGAAGCAGTGCACAAACCGAGAACGCCAGAACACCATGAAATGGAAGGGTCCAAACGATGATCTTCAAATCGTTGTTCGGTTTTTCGAAGTTATGGGTGGTATGGGTGCTCGGTCAAGGGGTCCGAAAAACTGGCAGCCAAGTGTAAAAATTGTCGGCATGGTGTGGCCACCTATTGTCGGCGGACAAATGATGTGCAAGTTAAAGGTCTGGGTTCTCAATTTAAAACGCGCAAAATAGTTATATAACCTAATATAGAATAATTTTTTTACAAAAATGAGTTTGTTTTGGAGTTTGTTTTGGTGTTGTACATTACATCATTGACTAGTCCGCGTTTTCGAGCGCCATTGCTCGGTCGCGCTCCAATAAAATTTGCAGTTCGTACCGTATTCCCTTTCATAATCATAGGCTGTCGACCATGCCTCATTTCTATGATCGTATGAGGAGCTTAGAAATCAATTTTGACGAGCAGTAATGTAATTCTGGCCAGGCACAAAAAAAATTCACAAAAAAATAAATTTGTTAATCACACTTTTTCTTTTGAACAATACATTATGTGCTTATTCTTTATATTAGTTTTTCATTGTAGTCTATTTCATTTTCATTTTTTCATGCATTCTCTTGTATTTAGAGAACAGTACATTAGTCATTTTAGACATTAACTTTTCCACTCCTTCTATTGATCGAATATTGTTATCAATTATTGGCGCATATTCGTTGACACTTATTTATATCTAATACACTGTATGTTATTGTTATAATGAATATGGTACTCTTAACATATTAGTTATAATCAACTTGAAAAGAATGATCATTTAGATAGGTAGAAATGTGAAGAGCCTCGGTGCTTAGTTAAAATGGCCTTTGTGCTCTTTCTGAAATTTTCTACTTGGAACTACTATTTGAGTTGTACTTAAAAAGTAATCTTACTCCTTGAATGATTTCAAGACTTGGGTTGTGAACACCCAAATCGAATTCGGACCTGCTCGGGAAACTCTGAAAACTGGGAAACCTGCAGAGTTCGAGACTTGGCTATTCGACCGCTTTAATCTAGTTTAAATCAGAATAGTAATAAAACGATAACCGTTTACTTTGACATTGGCAATTTACCGTTCACTTGCCATGAAAATGAGATAGTCAGGGTTAACAGGCAAATCTCTCAAACAAATTATTCAAGCTACAAATATGAATTATGACTTCAGGGATTTCTATCTTTTCTGCAAAATCAATCTGCCCACCCATTGTGTTTATCAGATTGACCTAGCGAGATATGGATCACAGGAATAATATAGGAACAACAATAGATGTGTACCGACAACTATTCTATTTTGGCTTTAAACAACTTATAACACGTAATATTTTATATTTAGATGAATACATCATCTACTAAACTTTTGCTTATTTTATTCTTCGCGCAAATTGCTTCGGCATACGGTAAGTAGCCTTGCCGAATGGAAATGAGTTTGCAAACAATCTTGCAAACCCTACCATTGCACATTAATTTTGCAATTGTAAACACTCTAACGTTGAATTCTATATGTTTGATCCCAGACCGCCCAACTTCGACTTGACCGACAAGTTTTCTCATATTTCCATACGCAGGGCTTTCACTTTTTTGAATACCGAAACAGATTAATCCACAAGTTAAAATATTGCTTGTGACCTGTTTTGAACATTCGTAACTGATTTATTTTTTCGTAATGAATTTTTACATTCATTACGTAACATTCGTAACGTAATGAATAAAGTAAGCAAAACTGATTACAAGCACAAATATACTATTGACTCTAGTTGCTGGTAAGAAGGCGTTGGTAAAGACAGATGGACTCGATGAATTAAGCTGTGAAGGCCGAGCGGATGCAGTCTATGCAGTCGGATGTAGTACTAGATATGTAGTATGTCAGCAGGTCAGTTATCCAGGATTTTCTGGTAAGCAAGCTTTTAAGACGAGCCTTTCAATTCAGACCACCGTTAAACGAGGAAAACCTACCAACTCTTTCATATCGGCTGCGAGAGGAAATTATTTTCCCATACAATTCATTTTTATTGCAGAACAAGAAGATTTACAAAAAATGCCCTGACGCCAAAGGTGACACATTCTTTGAAAACCAGCATTACAATATAGAAACTGCCTGGTGCGGTTCCAAAGATAACAACAGACAATGTATTCATCCAGACAAATATGCAAACAAAATATACAAACGACCGTAAGTTAGTGAAGATACAAAGGTATTAAAGTGAGTCAATCGTCACCCGAAAGTTCAAAGCCTAGTAGTTTTCAATTTCTGCGATCTTTTGAAAAAATAGGCCGAATTGTGCACTGGGATGTTTTGGGCAAGTGGACTGCTAATCTTGACAACTTACCACATTTACTAATAAGAAGCGTAAACTAATAAGAAATACAGTTTAAAAGTAATTTCAATACATAGAAACATGATAAGCAGACAGAAACAAATCTTGTTTATTAATTTCAGTCATGTTGAATATGGACAGACTAATGAATGGGATTGTCTTCAAAGGAAGAATGGTTTCTTCGGACTTAGCGATTGTTCACCCGATTACGTACAATGTAAGGACTGGGAAGTAATCTACAGAAGGCAAGTTCAAAAATATTATAAAAGAAGATTTAAGTTGCACAATTAAAGTTTTTTCTAAGATAAAAGTAAAAGTAATTTATTATATATTAGAGTATTATAAAAGATATTAGAGTATTTGTTTTACAAAAATCGGCATAATATATGTGAGCAAAGAGCCCTACTGAGGAGTGGTCCTGCATTCCAAGTCACCAGCGACTGGAATGAAAATTCTTTCTTCCTGGGAATTTCACGGACGCGGAGGCGGCGGATCAGAAATTTGCAAGAATTCTTTCTTCGGGGCGGATTTGAACCATCGACCTCGAGATCATGAAGCAAAGCTTCTATCCACTGGGCTTATTTTGATAAATATTATCCAAAAACATAAATAGGCAAAGCTTGTTGCTTAATTTATTGTTAATGCCGGAAAATAGCACTGAACACTAACTTTTTTGAAGAAAATGCGCTATAAATTGTGAAATAGACTAGCCCTGCAGCCCTGATACCAACCATCTCACTAATAAACAGTTTCAGATGCCCTGCTAACCTATACTTCAATGATAGAAGTTCCAAGTGTGAAACAGAGAAGGAAGCCTGCTTCAATTATGTTTTCGGCCCATTCCAGAAACCCTAAATCGTCGGCAATTTAAGATCTACAATATTAGGTCTACTTCATTTTATACTAGAACATTTACATGTTATCTCTACAAACATTTTATGATTGTATTCATGGTTTTATATGAAGAATTGTAATGGAATTTGACTCGATTCTGCTAGAAGGAAGCGCAGTGTGCGAAGAATAACTTCCAGAGAACGACCAGCTATTGCAAACATGGATCGTTTTAATTAATTAAGCATAATTTTGCCACAGGCCTATTTGGAGACGAACCACGAGACTTTCTAGAACAGGAACTATGATACTGGAAGGGCACATATTGGAGTTCCACAAGCGTTCTTAGATGTTGTCAGACTATTTTTGTTCTTCGTTATAATCTATTCTTAATATGTTCTCAAAAACAAACCAGATGAGGGAATTTGCATAATGGGGAGCCCTACCCGGAAGATTCCAGGAGTGGATTCCAGGATTACTTGGCTTCTTATAAAATAATCTTTGTCTTACATAACCACAGCTAGCACGTAAACGGTGTCGTTTTCATTACGTTTCGGAGATTTCGTACTGTCAAAATACATTTCAATTGCAAAATTCAAAATGCGTTCAAAATCACCAAAGCAACAAAAGAAGTACAGGCAAACGGACTGTCCTGGATGACTCTGGCAAGGACGGACCAACCGAAATGGCGGAAAGTAACCACTCAGCGGACTTAAGATCTCACAACCTGTGATCAAACCGATTCTGAATAAATATTATAATTATTCTCTCAATGCCCGTTTGTGCATCTATTCAATGTTTTCGGTTAGGAACATTAATTTTTCTTTCAATATAAAGTTCTTCCTCCAAAATCCTAGAACATGCTCATCTAATTTCTGGAATACTCCGTCTTTTCCCTTTGTTAATCCATGTCCACTTGACTAACAACGAATCTTCGAAGGGTCTTGTTCGGGGCTTAGACGGAGTAATTCAATAAGAAGTATGGGTTACGGTAGTTAGCCAATTGGAGCAGATTTGGTGAAAACCGAATGAACAACCTATAGGACGCAATTTCAGTACGGGCCATAGAACTCCAGAAAAGGTGCGTTGATACCTTTGGCAAATGATACGTTATAGTAGACGACACACCGTTACAACAAAAATTGATTGAATAACAGTTAATAGAACACTTAACCGTTCTTTTTTCAACAACAATAATAAGGCCTACAGTAATTATTATTTTAGTAACGGGCAACCGGCTGGACAGCACTATAGTTGTCTAAAGCATGCGAAAATAATATTTGCAGGCACTGGTCTCGCCACGTTAGTACACTAACTACAATTACTTTTGTGATTTATGGATTAACAGTCTGGGGATGAAAACAATCTTCTTTTATTATTGAATCGGAAAATTTCTGGCAACATTTCTGGCCATTCAAAATCGAGACTTCTCATTAGCTAAATTGAAGTCTTACGAGAATCCCGTAGAATCCGTTATAAGAAAACCCAGGAATCCGCAAAGGCCGGGCCCGTAAGACCAAGGACTTGCGCAGGTTTGTACAGACCTGGAACACCGCTAATCCGAAATATTTTGCATGATCCTCATTACAATTTTCTTAATTCGATAAGGATCACCGGTAACCCCGCCCCCAAATAACCATCTGCTTGTCCGTTTTCACAGTGGGTGGCCAAGATTGAAATTGAAATTAGATGACTGAATGATCAAATCAGGATTTTATGTCAGCGTGTCAGTATCATGATATGCCGGCACAAATATTATTCCGTTCTATTGATCTATCCAGGATGGTACTAATATACTCCGAAGCAGTCTCCGGGCTCCAACTAAAAATAATACTGTAAGTTTGATTGATAAACTTTTAATTGTTTAAAATAAAATAGTATTTTATTTCAAAGTGTTTATTTTCCTGTATTACCTGTGTTTCATAATGATATTAGATTTCTTCGAAACAGGGCTTCGTCCATTAATTCCGGAATCTTCGGAGGGATCCTCTCTAACGTTTAATCGCAAACCTTCTTCAAAGGTCTTTGCTGATATTTTCCAATTTCAATAAGCAATTTTTGTATAAACGACCTTTTGCATTCACTTTGTTATCCTTTTGCTCAAGTAAAGTCCGTTTCAAAACCTAGTTTCCAGCGCGGTATCACGAGCGGGACGCTGTGTTACAAAAAAAGAATGTACTTTTGGAGAAAACGCACCACGCCAACCGATTTTATATATAATTTTTTATAACACTGCGCCCCGCTCGTGATACGGCGCTGGAAACCTAGGTCTTGATATGGACTATACTTCGTTTCTGCACTCATAGCCCTATTTCCAAGAATTATATAAAATTATACTAAAAGCCGGTTATTCCCGTTTTCGCATGGCTTTTATACATAATTTTATGTGTTCTCGAGGCATCTTGCTATTTTATAGACAACCGCCTGCTTAACTTCCCCAATGGCTCGTTATTGCCACCCGGAGCTACCGTAGCCCCGACTGGCTCTAAGAGGCGCCGCCCCCTTATGCCTCGGGACCACTCTCGAGAGCAGCAAACTTGTTGGCCTCCTATGCTCCGGGTCAGCCTACCGTATGAAATGTAACAACTTTTGACAAATTTGAGTATAATAGTTTGTTGTAATACGAACTCACTTCACATATGATAGTCTTGACTCTATCTTAACCTTTAAAGCTCGGAAAGCAACTTTTTAAAATTATTTATTCTTCTTTCATTTAATCTAGAATCTGAGTAAATACGGCTTCTATCCAACATCCAAACTTCGGGTACACAACACATGGGATAAGTAAGTTGCTGGTTTCCCAAGCCCTTTGCAGCTACAGGGAGTCGAACCCACAGACCCCGATCCTCGCGGGTGCACCGATTCAGAAACAGCCAAACTACTTTCAAGCAGTCATTATTCCTTAGTCACAGTTTTATTTTTTAATTTGAAACTTAAAAGTGAATTCTATTTGTTTACTACTAGTTATATAACCATTGTTCAGGAGCAAAACCAGCTCCATCCGCTCTGATTTGTGTAGAAAAACTGTTGTAAAGCTAGTGATAAGACCTGTACTGGGGGCAATTGTATGGACAATGAAGCCATTACAAGTGCTAAAGTTTTTCAAAACCTAGACAGACATTTTTCCCTCAAAGTCTACTGAATTTTCATCTCATATTTTTATTAGCTTTGCTTTTATTATAATTTAAAATATAAAGTTTGCTCATCAGTTTTTAAAGGGCGTTGAACAACTCTTCTCTTTTAAAACGCTAGTTTCTAGAGAAACTGGGTGCTCTTTAATATTCATAATTATTTTTGACAATACTCTCGATAGTATAGTCTGTCTTCATACGCACCGGAGGTGGTTATCCGGCCTGAAATTTTGAAACCCAGGCCGGGCCGGCCGGAAAACCAGCTCTGATACGCACGGTTCAAACACCGCTGTGTGATGGAGCACCGGTGCAAAAAAAATTTCATTCGTGCGCTATTTGCTTGACCTTAGAGAGAGAGGCCAAAGGCTGTTTGAAATCAGACTACATTACCTAATTAGGTATATAATGCACAGTTTAGGTTTGGGTTCTTGAAAAACTAGGAAAGATCGTATTTTATTCATCCCAAACATCTATTCGTTTACAATTGTATTGCCACAATTGATATATGGTCTTTTGTAGTCTATAAAAACAAAAGACCTCATAGAGCGGTGGTATACATAGGCTTCCGCAATTGCGTATTTGTCTTTTTTGGATATGATACAAAATAAAACTAGTACAATAATATTTTTCTGACAACAAACAAAAGACTGTGCCTCGAACTATATAATGAAAGCTTAATATTGCCACAGAACGAGCGATTTTTGAAACCTTAAACAACACCGCTAACTGCAGTCTTTTTTGATATGGACTATAGTAATTGATAAGTTAGATGTATCTATAAGTTCCCACACCACGCCATCAGATGAGAACTGTGCGCGCTATTGAGAACGGTCATAAACGTGCTACATTCCCATGGCCAGAGCTACTGAAACAAGAAAACAGCGCAGCTTTTGTAGTTAACATCGTTCTTTATATTATATTACTGAAAGTTTCGAAAGCTTCTTCTTTAGGGGGTTTCTAGTAGTTAACTAAATTTTTTGTGTTGGAAATGCTATCATAGAGTTTTCAAGAAAGGCGAAGTTATAGCCTATTTCAAGCTTAATTTTCCACCTCGGTATTACGAGCTGGGCGCAGTGTTATAAAAAATGAATGTACTTTTTGGAGAAAACGCACCACGTCGTCGATTGACTGTTTTACATTCATTTTTATAACACTGCGCCCCGCTGGTGATACCGCGCTGGAAACCTAGGTCTTGTAATAGACTATATATGGTTTAGTCTTTCAGGTATGCTGAGTTCGGATGGCGCAGTATCAGTTCAGTGTATAACGACAACTATCCCTGTGGAACGGAAACGGAAGGTAGGACTAGCTCAATCAAAAATTGAGGTTCTCAAAAGTTTTAACCCTATCATATGTGTTTGAGCGGAAAAAGGGAATCCTTAAGACAATTGTTAAGCTGTAGTCCATAACAAAAAGAAGCCTGCAGTGCGCGGTGTTGTGTAAGGTTTGGAGAATCGCTCGTTCTGTGGCAAAATAGAAAAACCATTACATGGTTTGAAGTGCAATTTTTGTTTGTTGTCAGAAAAGTATTATTGTACTAGTTCTATTTTGTGTATTATTCATAAAAAGACAAATACCCAATTGCGGAAGCTTATGTATACCACCGCGCTCTGCCGTATTTTATTTGTTATAGACTATAGAAAGGTTTAATCCCAAAGGTAATGTGGTTCGAATGTAGTATTCACGTACTTAACTTATACAACTATCTTGAATACCCATGCATATTGTTCTATTCAATAATAATAATGGAGTGTTAAAAAAGAATCACGTTAAAAATGGCTATAAAAGTATTCGAAAACCGAAAATATACGCAAAATTTTAACACTCGTAACACTCCATTATTCATCTTGAATCAGGCTATAAAAAAATGAGAAAATTATGCACGCCAGCTCGTACCGCGCCCGGACATTACAGTTAAGTCTAACCATTAATCTCTGATCATATATCTACAAATTTAACTTATAAGCTACTGCATAAACTGCCTTCCTACATAACTTCCCTGTTTCAATCAATACTCATTATCCCGTAACCTCAATCTCTTTAATGCCCCATTGCTCTCATTATCATATTTCATTTCGAGTTTAAAGGACTACTACTCATCTCTAAAAGACTGCCCCGGCTGTTCATTTTCTACGCGGCGGGCTCCCGCCACGAACAAAACGAGCGATTTAAGGATGAGATTATGGTCGTAAATGAATGAGAAAATTATGCACGCCAGCGACGTACCGCGCCCGCACATTACAATGACGAGCTAGCTTATGGGGTGAATAAAGGGGTAATTGAAATTGGTCCCGAAGGGATAGGGGCGAGAACGGGAGTATACTGTAACCTTAATTTTGTTTGTGAGTAGTATCATACTCTATTAGAAGAAAACTATATTTTGTGTTTTTAGAACCTTTTCAGTTTCAAAGCGCCTAAGGTTGTTTGGATCCTATCGATCTTTTTTTATAATTATCTTTGAAATCCAGACAACCGCCGATTTTTCTTTAAGGGACAGTTTAGGCTAATTCGAGAGTAACAATGGAGTGTTAAAAAAAGAATCTCATTGAAAATGGCTCTGAAAGTATTCGAAATCCGAAAATATACGCAAAATATCATTAAAATACGTAAGCAACACTCTATTAGTCATCTTGAATCAGACTATATATCTGGATATCATGTATTCCGAAACAAAGCGCAAACTTATCCGGAGTAAACGCTACTTAAGCCGACTACAGTAATGAACAATGAGATTTAGCTTCTCACTCCGGATCCTCATCAGCCCTCGTCAACTTCAATTGACTCCACAGAATGTGTAGTATGTGGAGACAAGGCTTCCGGCAAACACTATGGACAGTATTCTTGTGAAGGTTGTAAGAGCTTCTTCAAAAGGTGGGCTCGAGAGATGAATATTAGCTATTTTTGAACTTTCTGTAAAATTTTCTACCGGTACAGCGGCAGTTACATATCGGTAGTTTTTCTTCAAAGTGTCACTTACGTATTTATGGATTTTTAACACCGCACCTTCCAGCAAATTACACGCGGGTACTTGCAACGTAAATATTGAACGAAGAGTAGCCGCCAGATGCTGGCACGGTGCTCTCAAACGGGGCTCAGACGAGCGTTAAATTCTTTCCACTCCATCATTACTCTTGACGCTGACTATAGTATCTTGTTAAGGTCTATTCGACGTTCTCTCTCTTACTCTTGTAGAAACCAGAAGAACTGTCCAATTGACATCCATCACAGAAATCAGTGCCAATTCTGTAGACTGAAGAAATGCGTCAGAATGGGAATGCGAAAAGAAGGTGCGTGTTTTTGGTATTTTACAAGTTTTGTTGGTTCCTATATAAAACAATTGGCTTTGGATAAGCTAATCAAGAAAAATTATATAAATATAATCAACAGCAAAGGCTTATGAAAGAGTATACGGTGCGAGATGCAAACTCAATGGAGCAGTTTTTTACTCTTGGGCGCACTATCTTAGCATTTAGTGTTAAATATTTAAATAAAACTAGTTAAAATCTTCAAGAACTGATTTGTTGAAATTCGAATTTTTCAAATTTGCGAACTGGCATTAGAGCGCTCAGACCTTTAATGAGCATAAACGACTGCCGACTATAGAATGTTGTGCATATTTTGACAAAATTTCTATAATAGAAATTCTATTTAACGAATCAAATGTTCCACCCGAGCCACCCCCTGCAGTACAGGTTTCTTTAGCAGTTCAACGCGGTCGTGCTGCGGCTCCCTTCTTTCCGCGGCTTATGCCCTTCTACAGGCCGTTTCTGCCAGGAGTAAGCCCATTTATGAATCCGTTTTTGAATTCTGCTACTCTATCGCTTCCAACAAGCTCAGAAAAACGTAAGTTTAGGTTTTCTTTAAGACAAATAGAAAGATATTGTTAAAAATAGAACTTTTCAACACTATAGTCCATCTCAAGACCTAGGTTTCCAGCACAGTGCGATGTTATAAAAAATGAATGTAAAATCGGTCGGGGTGGTGCGTTTTCTCCTAAAGTACATTCATTTTTATAAGTGTCCCGCTCGTGATACCGCGCTGGAAACCTAGGTCTTGAGATAGACTATTTGATCCTTGAATTAAAAGCAGCGGTTTTGCCAGAGGATCAGTTTAAAGGCCAGGCAGGCCCAAATATTGTTCCTAATTTTATCCTTTTATTGGAAAGAGACATCCATTCTAAGTCTTGATATGAAAACTAAAGTAATCCAACGTGAGGCGTCGTCTTTTTGAAATGTAGTATTGCTTATAATAAAACTGCTTTAAAAATTGTATATATTCAGCTCCAAGTGATGCGATAACGGAATTCGCCACCCAAGTCTTTCTGCAAATTATCGATTGGACGAAGCAGATACCGTTTTTCACCGAGTTGACGTTGAGTGACCAGGTGAGATTCCCTTTCCATTGAAATAAATGGTAGTCTATATCAGGAGCTAGGTTTCCAGCCCGGTATCCTGGAGAGAAACGGGGTTAAATTGCAATGGATGGTATAGTCTGTTTCAAAACCTAGACTGCATTACACGGGCCTCATACGATGCGCGGTGTTGTAAATTTTGCCTTCAAAAGTTCTATCGCTCTAAGAAAGGGAAGGCATTTTCCAGTGAATTTGAAAGCAGATTTTGCAACACCGCGCATCGTATGAGGCCGCCGCAATGTAGTTTAGGTTTTGAAACGGACTATAAATCGATGTATTTGGAGAATTTTCTTCAAAAGAATCTTCGTATTAATCAAAAACCGCATTTCTTCAGGATACTGCTTTGAAACATAGTTGGTGATAATTAGAACGCCACGGTTACAAATGAAGTTCGCGTCGGGACATTTGAGCGCCAATCCTTCCAGCGCCGAAACTTTAAGCTCCAAAAACAAAACATTATTTACCTTTGAAAGAAGCACAGCCCAAATTTTCGGCTCTCAAATGTCCTGGAACCAAAAAGTTTGATGTCAAGAATATAATTCCAGACTTTGTAAGAAAACTTGAACCTACTATTTCCCCTCCAAACAAAAGTTTTTGCAGAACATTCTCTTGGAGACAACATGGAGCCAGCTATTCGTACTACATTTGGCTCAAATTAACTTTCAGGTTCAATATTATTAAGTTTCTAACAAAAGTACCTTAATTTAGATATCAAGTGGTCTAATTGTTAACATTATAACCGCCGAGATGCAACAGAATGTGCAGAATATACAGGTAAGATCGAATACCAAAAGGGATCTACTCTCTAGAACTTACCAGTTAACACCGGTGCAAGGAGGGCTTACTATACGGCAACTATACAGTAACTATACAAAATATCTTATTTAAAGCAGATAACAAGAAACTTGGTATCTTTAGCTATCGAACTATATAATAATTATTGTAAAAATCTTACCCGGCTCCTGGGCTACGAGCATTTCAAAATTGCACCACTTTTCGGAGGGTTACTGTATTTTTGCGTGCCAAAATTAACCTTTCATTGCGCGCCGACAAAGGGGCGTGGCTGCTGGTCCCTAACTATACTCCTATACCAACTCACATAAACCAACAGATTTGGCCTATCTCTGGCCCTAACCCTACTTTTCGCTAATTAGAGTTGTATTACGGTTTTTTCCGAACTCAAACATTTTAAACGATTTTGTCTTTCTGGGCCGGCCCTTTCTAAAAGACAAACGATAAACTTTCCAATATAAAGATACAGTTTTCAAGCGTTTTATTAAATGATTCAGTCACAAATCGACAAGATCTCCCAACTTCAACTAGACGTGGCAGAAATGAACTGTGTAAAGGCAGCGGCACTGTTCAACACTGGTGAGTTCATTCAAAATGGGGAGACCAAGGGGGAAAAGGCGGGCCGGGCCGGCCCGCTTCTCAAATCTCCGGCCCCGGCTCCTGAAATTCCCAGCCGTGGGGAGACTTTCGTGAGGTCTCTGACCGATCGGACCTCAGGAGCCTATTGTGAGTTCAAATTGACACATTTCACTAGGTTTAATCAATTCCCCCTTTCACATATTCGTTTTTTTTCTAAACTACCGTATCCCTAGCACCCATCATTCTCGTGTCAAGACCCCTCCATCACCCCGGTTGACTCTTCGGCGTCTAATCTGTGCCGGCATCTTGCCACGGCACCCCGTAGAGGCCCGCCATAGCTCAGCCTAGACCCTCATTGTGAACACTTTTGCATGATAAATGAGGGTGACAACTAGCTGCGGCGAACAGCTTAGCCAGCTGGAGGGGTGAAAATAAGGGGGGGGGGGCTTTTAGTTTAGTAGAAAGAAGAAGAATGATCCAAATAGTAAAAGTACATAACAAAATAAACTGAAAAA
>JAQGAV010001646.1:0-19628 GCA_034691345.1 Phasmarhabditis papillosa
ATCTATATATATATATATATATATAAAACATACTTCTCTTTGTATTTCTAAGGCATCTTCCATGTGACCTGCTATCGTTTGCACCGTGGCTGCGCGAGCATCGGCGTCCATCATACGAGCATCACAGGCCATTTGCGTTAATGATTGTACGTTTATGCCTAGAAAGAACAAATTTCATGGCAATTAAAGTAATTGAAATATGGAATATCTACAGTGTCTGCTATCATTTAACTGAATTATATTCTTGATATAGTCGAATTCAAAACGAATAATGGAGTGTAGAAAAATATTTACAATACAAATGCAATTGCGTACAAGCAGTTTTGGTTGGAAAATTATTTTCTACACTCCATTATTCGTTTTGAATCCGACTACAGTAAATAATGTTATAGATGAATTATTTTACCTGAATGCCAGTGTAGAAGGCCTCTCCACATAATACAAGGTATATAGAAACATAATGCTTCTAATGCTAACACAAATGGAACCCATTGATAATAGCTAATTTGTCTAGCCCTAAATAATCTTATTTTATTAATTTGGAAACGGCTTACTTTTTATTCATTGTCAGAAAGTATTCAAATGCATGGTTTTAAATTGCTTAAAGGGACATAGAGGGGGCTTTATTGTCTATCATAAAGTAATTCGACTAAATCCAGTTTTCTTCACAAATTAGATAGAAAAAATTGGCTATTCCATATAAAAACATGATTTATATATGAAATTGTGCTGCTGAATTTGATTAATCAAAACTCGTTAACTACGTAACTAAATAAAAAACAAAAAACGTCATTCATAAAGCTAGTCATTCTTTTCATATTAAGAGATGCTATGTTTTCGTAGTTTACAAACCTTCGATCGCCATATTCCAGTGGAAATGCGCTTGTCAAAGGTAAGTAATAAGTATTTTCTACCCAACAGTAATTCTCCGTATACTGTTCCCAGGCATCTGTGAATTGTGCTGGAACCCAGCATTGAATTGGATAACCTAAACATGTTATTATATATTCCATACATATTTTTGTCTTTTATTAACTCACCTACATACTGTTTAGCTGAGACAATAATTGCAAAGGCGAATATAATAGCTGATGTGTAGTGATAGTTAAGTTTATCTACGAAATCGTCGTCTACACGGGGGTGCAGCCCCTTGAATATGGCAGCTAAATAATACAACAGCATACCGGCGGAAAGAAACTGAAAATATACACTATTAAGTTGTTAGAAGACATAAATAATACCAATTATGATATATTTAAACTCAGACTAGGCATATTCACTAAATAGCACCTCGATTGAAAGACTTTGTTTTTAATTGAAAATAAAACAGTAATATTTTAACATTATCTAACAAAAGAAATAAACTGTAATTTTGTGCTTGAATATAATGCGTTGCTAACAAAAGGGTAACAATTATGATGTAAATCCCTTAGGAATTGTAAAAAGAGAAGAGTACAAAGGAGGCTAACATTCATCTGCATATCGAGATGCAATAGAGGCTCTCTATAATGTTTATTAATTCAAGAATGCGAGTCTAATGAATTCACATACTATCTCACAACTATTGAAAGCATTTAACCACCAAAGGATAGCAATTCTTCTTAAATAGATTCAGTTTATAAATATCCATCTAACCTTTCGAATTAACTCTATTTAGGCGAAAATTAGCTTTCAGTAATAAGGACTACTTTATTTGTAGATAGAGTGCAGAATTTGGGAACAATCTGTTAAATTCCGAAAGTTTAGCTGAAGTAGTTCAATATTAAAAAGTTATCTTATAAATATAATAAAAGAGTAGTGGATTTTCCTAGTTGCTAGACGATCAAGTAGGAAAAGGAGCCTTAGGCAAATTAGTAAAGTTAGCAATGACAGCTAGACGCGAGATTGGACCAATTAAATGTGAGAAGTTACAGTAGTAAAATAACAAGACTGAATATCTAACTCAATTCTTAGACTGACCAATTAGCTAAAACTCTTAACCTGAAACTTTATTAGTTTATAAATATATCTATACTTTTCAGTTTACAAACATATTTATACATAACCTACCTTTCTGTCCTTATTTAGATATGTCTTGGAAAACTTAGTATCGTGGGGAGCGGCACTGCTTGGATGGACGGGATAGCGTGCAACGTGATTCAACCGCTCGCATTTCTTGAGATTTGTGTGCTGAAATTAAGAGATGAAAAATTACTTATACAACATATGAACAACTGAAGTAAAGAAGTAGGATAAAAGGGTTACAAATGCTGTTATATGTTAATAGGGAACAGTTCACTTAAGCAATAACTCCCTTTAAAAAGCTACTAGTGTTAATATCAAACGTTTGTAACAAAATGAGCTCTAATGCAGCCAGTTGGCGACTCGAAATGCACTCGGCCGGAACTGATGCTGAATTCAGCAATCAACGCACTGCTTGAATGAAAATGATGCCCAAATATATTGCAAACAAAGTTTAAGCAGTCAACTAAACTAGTTGCTAACAATATTAATAACATACTCTCCAGATTCTGCACAGAAAATTTAATATTTCTGTATTAAGCAACTCTCGGCTGGCAAGAAAGGTAAAACGGTTGGGAGGTCTTATATAAAAGTAGGAGAGGGCCTTATTCGCCGTAGGTGGTCTGTGTGTACCGATGTCGCTAGCTAACATGGTTAGCTCACTCTAAAAGTGACACTCTCAACGCTAAAAGCGCTCGCATAAAATCTAATTTGCGTCCTGTCTAAGAACATGAAAAATGCGATTTTCATTCATTTCTTTCATGCAATCTCAAACTAGCCAGCGAACGACGGAACCCACATTTTATAGTCACATCGGTTCGCTCTAAAGAAGAGATAAGTTGTACAGGAACTTTTCTGATTAAACATCCCACAAAGTTTGTATACGTTGAAGCTTCCACAGATTTTGATATGGATATTGTTGAAACATTTTACATGAATTAGGTAAAAAGAAATTGTTTGCTAAAACTGAAAATGGGATGTGCCGAATGTTGTTGAAGAAAGAATGTTCTTGATAGTTTTCAATGTATCATTACATGCATTTACTAGCAGTTGAGAAGCATCACAATTGAACACAGAAAGATACTGCAACTTCAGAAAAGAACAAAGAAATTAATCACTGTTTTAAAAGAAGAAATTAAGTTTATTGTGTAGACACTTATTGCGCAACCTATGAAGTATCAATATATTGGTTGCAGTGTTACGAAATGCTGCTGCACATTTCTTCATAACATTGAAGGTCTGTAACTAAAACACACATCTTTCTATATAGAATTTAAAATAAGCTACAATATATATAATAACGTAAAATATACATTTTAAAGTGGTCTACATAGTTATAGAGTAAACTAGTGGAAGTCATATGGAGAGCTTTTGCTTAATACGCTCAAGCGCAATATAAAGATTAATAAAGCGTAATGATTGGTTGTTGAAGATGACGAAGCTCACAATGGAGAAAATGTAGTGAGAAAGGAGGTGCTCATGGAGGCTATTGTCTTTTCTATTTGAAAAGAGAGCAGAGCTGGACTAGAAGCTTTCTTTTACTTTTATGTATTCACTTTAAAGCAACAAAAACAGCATATCTGCAAGATTCAAGCAACTTATTTCATTCCAATTCATTTATTCAAGTCATTCAACTTTTTAGAATTGTAAATCCTTCTTGGTATGTTGTTTTTAATAAGACAGCTATTTTTGTAATTATTTTAAGGATGCTGGCAATTATCGTATATTGTATGCAAGTAAATGTATGCAGTAAATGCAGTAATTTTCAAGTTAATTTTCTAGAAGACGAGATAAATGTCTTAAAAGACCTATTAGACGAGATAAGTAGCCAACAAAGCAGTACTGTATAATTGAAGATACAACGATTGATAAACCACACAAAATGTTTTCATTAAAAACTAGACAAATCATGTAAAGCCGTCGGAAAACAAGTTTTTGAGCATGCTCTTGCATCGAAGATGTCAATGAGGCAGTGGTATTTGTGCGACTGGTGAACAGTTGGCCATAAGATTTGTAAAAAGGTACCAACTCCGGAAGCCTTGATCTAAGCCGACATGTTTTTGCCGCATTTGATTAATAGAGAAAATAAACAGCGAACGTTTAAATATAGAGAAGTGACATAGAACCAAAGCTTAGGGGCTTGATCATGAGATTTCTATAATAAAGTTAAACTTGACAAAAACTTGAATAGAATCAAGATAAATTGGTTTGTCCTACTTACCAGTGATCTAAGAATACGTCTAGAAAGTGGTGGGGGGATAGATCCCAGGTCTCCCAAGTGTTCCATACTTCATTTTCTAATAACACTCTTCATTTAATAGTGTTCTTATATAGCTTGTTTGTTAGCACTGTCGATATAAATATTGAAATGGGGGGGGGGGGGGGCACAAGTACGCAACTACTGTTAACATAAAGGCTCATATTTCTTCTTGTAATTAACATCGTTAGCGCTTCGTTAAATTGTCAAGCCGGTGTCAGCAATACGAGAAGTTAGAAAGAGTTAGACCTCTAATTGAACCAATTTTATAAAAAGAAGGCAAATATATCTTGTAGGGATGTATGGATAACACTGAATTCTATTATAAATCAGTGTAATCAGTAATATTACTGACAAAATAATATCAAATGAGAAAAATGGTGAAATGGAACTGTTTAACAAATGGCAAGCTTTTAATGGTAATACAATTTTCAATTATAATAATAATTCAGGTTTCGTTCACCCGAAAACTGAATGTTAGAAAGGAGCCGTATCTGCTAAGAAGATTCCGGAATAAATGGCCGAAGCCCTGCCTCGAAGAAACCTACATTATTGTGATACGAGTGATACAGGAAATAAAATACTTTTAAATAATAATAATTATTTTTAAAATAATAACTTACCCTGAAATAGGAAGGTGGTGGGGGAGTCAGCATACGCAATTACTTTGCTGTTCGCGTTCAAGCATGTGCAGTGTAGAAATTAAAGAGCAGTAGCAAATTTACTAGTTTTCTTAAATAATGTTGACTGGTGCTATGGATGCGACTTCGGAATTGCCCACAGCATTAATTTTTCATGGGGGTCCTCTTGATTGTAACACGCTATGTACGCCGTTTAGCAGGTAAATGCTCTCGAATAACAAATTCGCTCTGCGAAATTTAGCGCTAACAGCTTTCTTGAACCAAGAAGAAAAAATAGAAATAAGTTATCTTGTTGTGACGGAAAACTACCTATGAAGACTAGTCCGACTAAGAAAACCACCCACCATGAAAAGGTATAATTTAGAGTTGCAAAATCTTAGTGAACAGAAGCGCTATTCTAAAGTAAGATAGCTTCAGCAAACTGCCAACAAAACTTAACCTAAGTTTTAGATAAATAAGTGAATATTCACTTCTGAAGTTGTGAACCAAATAAATATTTAGTAGGGTTTCAATACTTTGGCATGGCTGAGCTCATCGTTAGTGACATAGTGGGGCATTTTAATGAAACTTTACTTCGAAACCAATATTAGACGTTTATTACTCAATATAAATAAACCTAACAAATCTACTAGTAGCAGAAAAAAGGTTAAATTGAACAATTGTGCTGCATTAACGTGTACATATGTTCATACAACTGACAAGTGCAACTATGTAGTCCAAAAGGAATTCATTTAGAAAACATATTAACAGTTATTATTACAATACTTATTTAAGATGTAGTTCAGAAGTAGTCAGAATAGTTGAACTCGTATAAATTAAGTCAAATAGATAATTCCACTACAATGCGGAAGAAAATTTAATTTTGAATAAAACAAGAGAGATTGAAAGAGATAACAGTTGTTGAAGATAACGAGATTTATGTTATGCAATGATTTATTTGCAAAAAGTGAACAGTGGAATTGGCGAAGGCACATTAATGTGAAGACAAATAATGTTAACTGTCTTTCTTTAATTTTGTAAAATCAAGAGAAAATATTCAAAATGACTGTTATAGCATCAGACTTTTGCATATACAAAGTTGTAATCATTAAGATAAACTGAAATAAGCTGGCTACCAAAGAAATTGAAAAGTTTTCATAGATCGTTATTATGAAGAAGGAGAAAAGTTTCGTCCATAGTAGTTGTTTTGGTTTGAAATTCGTTGTGTTTTCAACTGATTGAATTTTAGTAGGAAATAGCTAATTCGGTTAAGGGAGACTGGTAAAGGAGGATTCTTTGTGGCAAAGATGGTGGTTAGAGCAGCTGCATTCATTGTCTGCGAGTGATGAGTGCGAGAA
The DNA here is from genome assembly GCA_034691345.1 of Phasmarhabditis papillosa. Taxonomy (NCBI): domain Eukaryota; kingdom Metazoa; phylum Nematoda; class Chromadorea; order Rhabditida; family Rhabditidae; genus Pellioditis; species Pellioditis papillosa. The sequence goes on from JAQGAV010001646.1 coordinate 6,237, forward strand.
TGCTATGTCCATCGAGAAAACACCAACTGGCAACAATTGATATACCATCACAACCCTCAAGGACCACACACATTTAAGAGAATTAGAGAAAATAGAATAATGATGATGCCTCGAGGGTCAAGACATTCTCAACAACCAAACCACAACAACCTTTTACTTTAATAGATGTTTGTTGTAGAACAAATGTTTTGCTTATTTAAATGTTAATATTGATCATAAATATATTTATTTTCGAATTTAATGAGTCAATTTATTTTAATAAATGAAAGATGTATATGAAAATTCGTTCATTTAACTTAATTTTCGAATAAATAAGTGTTTGTAGGTACTATGCACAACTGTTTGATACTAATTGAATCGGGGGTCAACCGAATGGTGAGACTTTTTGCAACAAATTCCTTCCAAAAACAAACAAATTATTGAAAATAAATAATCTTTTGAATTAAATAGTTTAGTTTTGTGAGAGCATGGCTACCACAGCTTGAAAAAGTTTGATCAACAATTTTCAATCAGAAGCTGTACGCTTTCTTAATTTCCTGAACTAAAAGAAGTAGAAGAAAAGAGCAGAATTCAGAACGGAAAATAGTTGTTGAATACTTAGAATCGTCCTCACTTAATACAAAAACTTACTGAGATCACGTAAACTAAGCAGCAATAGTAACCGAATTCATGAAAATATAAGTATATTATGCATATGCATTAGCCTATTGCTCGAGGCTATGCAACATGGAAAATCCAATGACATTATTGATATAATAAATTATACACTAAATAAAGTAACCACATAAATAAGAAGGTTTACATCTAGAAGTTGATATCGCAAAAGGCTTGCTAGAATGAAAAGAAGCCTTTCAGTTTTAAAAGCATCTAGTTGAGTTTGATTTATGCGTTTAGATCTCGTGGGCGCACGTCCATCTGAAGGGAACCTAGCAAGACTACGAAATTACAAAAACCCAACAACCAAAAAGGCAGGTGTTCTTTGATTAGTATTATTTAGTCTAACCAATTGTAATTTCTTTAAAGAATTGAAATGTTGAAGTTATTGGTCATCTCTTTTCATCAATCATTTTAACAATTATTTAACAAAAACTAAGTTAATATAAATACATTAATGGGATAACACTAAGGCAACGTTCTATGAAGATTCCCAGCGGTAAAGTCAATATTAGGTTAGGCGTAAACAATTTAGTTCTATATGGCTTATATACAAGCAACGAAAACTAAAAACCTAATAACAAAAGCTGGCTTATTTCACAATGAGTACCTGTAAACTAATATATAAGAGAGGAAATATTTGGTAAAAGTACAAGTTCAATAAGAAGAGATATATAAATTTGGGTAGTATTGAGTAAAAGATAGGTGGTGGACATATTTGAATGAGACTAATATTGCTTGCGCATGCTGAAATGCTGTCAATTAGTAAGGACAGGGTATATAAGTTAACGGTTGAGTAGTTGAATAGCCAGCCTCAGTTATTCAAAGCTACAACGAAGCCGAGCAGTCAGTATGGGCTAAGTAATATAGAAGAAACACGCATGAACGAGCAAAGCGTCTTAGAGTCAAAACCAAAAATGGATAGAAAAGAAATGACATTCAACTATAAGCATAAGTGAGCAAGCAACATTCCCTAGTACCGAAACTTTCTTTCAACAATAATTATGTAATATTCATTTAGAAAAGATCCAGTATTAAGTTCGAAAAAAATAATAATCAAAGAAAAACTTATGTACGAGGTGTAATAGAATAAAAAAAAACACTGCGCCGATTTATCTCCAATTCTTCGAAAAAGCGAATTTCAAAAAGTTGCTAATCAAGATGAATCAGCAAACTTTGTTCGAAATGAATCCCTTCAAAGATCAATAGGATTAGATGAGAAAAGGGGGGACATTCCTAAAACAGTAGGAATTCTTGATGAACAAAAAGCTAAAATAGATTTCGAATGAATGTTTGCATCTCGTAAAGACTAGCAATACGCGAGTAGTACAAGGTTTCAGTTTGACACATTGATGCATTATACGTCACGGATGGCACTTCAATTTCCGGAAGTTGAATATTAGCAAAAATTAGAATGAAGGACTCAGCTTTTATAAATTACATTTATTAAACTCACCACCTCGTTTCTGTCCGCAAAGTTAAAAATGTTTACAAACAACTAGCAGTGAAAAAATTTATTCCATTTAATAAAATATTAGAAACTCATAAAAGATACCCCAACTAAGGTGCTGAAATTGTTTTGTGCTTAAAAATTTTGTATTATCACACTGTAATTTTAATAAAATTCCTTTTCGTAGCGTATGCAAACTAGCCGCAACGAAGTTGCAAAAGTACATACCAATCGCCGCTATTCATCCTTATCAAACACAAATTCAATTACGCTAAAGGCGTAAAAATCGAGACAGAGTTGCGCATGGATATTCAGTCAAAACGTATTACTAACATGCAAATCGATACCACAAAGAGTGCTCTAATTATCGAGTCGGCAACTTTCAAAATGCAAATATTTGAGCTGGAGCGCGATTAGCTTTTCTCACAAGGATATATATTACAATGGCAAGCGACTCTACGGAACAATCTCATATTAGTATGTCACTTTTAGTTTTAATAAAAAGTGGTCTGAATGCCGAAATGAGCAACAATTATACAACGCGCAATTGGTGACTGGGTATAAAGATAATAGTGATACTTTGGAAAGATATTGGAAAAGCTAATTAGCATAGGTAGCGGATAACATTTAAAAAAAAAGATAATAGTTTTATCTCTATAGTCTGGACTAAATAATGTTCTAGTACTTTGAGTTTGGATTATTGGTAAGTGAGTATTATGGGTGAATATTATGTATTGAAAGAGGGCTCGACTCCTTACGAATAGTAGCAGAGTAAACAAGCAGCAAGCTTCTAGCAGGGCCAGCTAACGTTTGACACTCAACCTCCATTATATTAACTAACATTAAAAATACATCCGCAACAACCATTTACCACAAATATATAAAACATGTTATTTCTTAACACTGCGTTCAAAATGAGCAGATTTTTCTTGGAGCATTCTCGAAATTGTTAGTCAAACATAAAAATTAGGGTATTTGTGTGTTTCCTGAGTGTTTTCGAGGAAATTGAGCTCAAACATGAAGCGATTAAAATAGAAAGAATAACTAATTAGACTTGGCAATCAATAATTATGAGAGTAATTGGTTGTGTAAAATGAGAAGCATTAAATAATCTGCTGCGCGCTCAAGAAGAAGCCAGCTATGCCAGTCGCCCCGGTTCGGGCTCCTTTCTAGATATTTTATGCAAATCACAGATGCAGCAGCTAAGTGTTGCCCTCCTATCTACACCGCACATATATTAAAAGATGAAATAATCGCAAAAGAACATAGGCAATATACCCACAGAATGAATCGATTGGCAAACTTAGTAATGGAAATTCACAACTATGTGGCGAATGTAGAATGAAAAGTTGCACTCAGCAATCGTCAATTAAAGAAAAGGAGTGAAAAATATAGATTTTTTATTATTCAATTACCTTGCTTTAATAAAAAAGTAATGAAGAAAACGAGTTGGGTTGGAGGTAGTTGGGGAATGTTGACAGGGACAAGAAAGGATGCTGCCTAGGCTTCCGTGTCTCACGTTTTTAATCAAAGCCCATTCAGAATTCACATAATATCGATGCGAAGAAAACGAAATAATAATAGGGCGCCATAAAAAGCAGCCGGGATTATTGAACCGAGTTATCTGGAGGGGCGGTGCAGACATTTAATAAAGGTGTGTTCCACTACAAATAACCTAATGACTACATTCCTTAAATGTAGCCGCATTTAAATTAACATGGGAACTATAAAGGCCCACCAAGAATATAATTAACACAATGAAAATAGTATAATGATTATAAAAAGATAATAATTATGTGTGTTGGGTGGGATAAGTGAGATATAGAGGCAATGCTATATACCATTAGCTCGTTCCGTCCCTTAGGCCAGGCTCGGCTGTCATAGCAACCTCGTAGCGTTGGCTTTAAAAGACTGCAGAAGCCATGTTCTATATATCCTATGCCATAGCTTCTTTCATATTCAAAAACCACTTATCATCTCTAATTTATTTAACTTCATTCCTTTAGAAAAATTATTTTTATAGTCTTTTTGGCTAGTAGAGATTTTTATACACAGTTAGCACAAATAATATAAGTGTTGATAACATTGTAATTTCTCTTTTCATTCCTTTATAAAACGAAAGTTTCTCTTTACAGGTTAGAATGAGATGCTATCTATTGTTACAGATGACTATATTCTCATGTAGTTGTATATTTTCAGTAAGTGGTTTAGCAGGTAAGATGGATTGCACATAGTTAAGAAAGGTGGAAATATTCTTAAAAATGATGTATTTTGTTAGTTACTGCTTTAAACTTACTGGGTGGTCAAAAAAGAAGGGCACATATTCATCATACAACTGAATCTTATTCACTCTCATATGTTGTCTGGGGAATACATTAGAGACTTCCTAGCGAGCAAATCATTCAAGATTTAAATACCACTGTTCTATTATGCTTGTTGCAGTGGGGGACTGTCCGTCTTTTAGTTGGGAAATTGGTGAAATGAGATGGGTGTAGGCTTAGCTCCGATACAGACCCCCCATACAAATATCCACAAAACCAGATCAAGGCGGCTCTTTTACTGTGACACGATGACAGAAAGTCAAAACACAAGTTAAACAGAAATACAACTATTGTCTAAAAAGAACATAGCATCGTATATATAGATTTATTTAGTAACTAATACGATTGTTTCAGTCGTCGAGCATGGGTTTAATTCAGACTGCTTAATATAAACACGACTCTGTCAAACGCGGGCTTAGAAAGAAATACAAAATCTAGCACTTTGCACTTAGAGAATACACTTAAATCATAGTATCTAAACTAAGATCAGATCTTAAAGAGGAGCATTATTGTGTTCTAATTTTACAAGGGGTTTCTGTTACTCTTATTTTTCTTGCAGTACTGTTTTACAGATATATCTTTCTTCTCTTGTTTTGTGTGTTAGAATGTTAGAGAGCCATGTATCTCATTGCAAGTAGTCTAAAACAAACACACAGATTTGCGACTTCCACAGTCAAATATCCGCGCAGCCTGTATCATAAAGGGGATCAACTAACATGTCATCAAGTGTTCTATCGTAATCTAATTAAAATGTAAAATAATAATTTAATTTTTTTCAGGTCTCGTCGAGAACAACACTGTTTCAGCTCTATATACAGTTCAACTAGGTAAGTGGGTTTTCTAAAGTAATTCTCATTTGTATTAAGTTAAGAATGCTTGAAAATATCTCGTATACCAAAATAAATTCTTACATTGTAGATATTGGAGTTACAAAACTAGAAGATGTTAACAGTATAGAACGTAGTCTGAATAGCCTTATAATTCATGCCTTGGTTGCGGCAGACGCCGACCATTTACAAATGAAAACAGCACCCTTCAACGACATACCAACAACAAATTCAAACGTCACTGTTCAGGTATTTCAGTTTCTCACTATAGAATCTTTGCTAGAACCTTAAGTTTTGAATCAAAATAGTAAATCTAGTTTTCATAAATTCTAATAGGTTAGTTTACATTCATAATGGTATTCTATAGATCTGAGGTATTTGTTAAGAGATATAGAAAGCTAAAAAAACGATTGTAGAAAAAGGTTTGGCGGGCCAGATGAGGCTACTCGTTTCTGGTGCAACAATCGTGCTTGTGGTCAGGAATAGAAGTAAAAGAGCAGGAATGGGCCGGAGAGCGCAGCTTCTTTCTATCCCAAATCGATGTGTGAGAGTGCACTGGTGGACAACATGCTAGAGACAAATACCTTAGAGTAGCCAAGCGCTAGATAGTATATCTTTATTAATAAATGTGGTTTAAATTCTCACTATGAGTTGGTAGGTGTCAAACTGCCATAATTTAATTTTAAAGACAACCCATGTAGTAAAATAGAGAAAAACTTAAATATATTGTTTTTTGAAGGCGGCTACCTTTACAAACCACTATTTAACTAATCTTCTTTCAAAATACGTGCTATATTACCATTGGAAATTTACTTTTAAAGAAAAAACTTTTTTTGAACATAATTAAATTCCGTGAGTGCATGCATAGGACATCTATAAAATTCTGTTTCATCTTTTTATTAACGCCAGCTTATGTTTGCATGTTATGTTGAGAAATTAATTGAAACTAGATTAAAATTTACGAAAAGACTAGAGTGAAAGAAAAAAAGAGCTCACAAAACATTCGGCATACTTTTCAACTAAAGTGTTTACATATTTTGACACTGCAAGTTGTCTAAGTAGATTATATGCGCAGCAGATTACGTAGGGGGGGGGGGGGGTGAATACGTCGGTAAATGCTTGCTTTTCTTTCTAAAAAACATATGATTAGGCCAAAAGCAAGACAGACAACATTAATATCATAGGTCTTTTTAGAGCGGTCAAAACAAATGAACGCTGCTCCCCATAAGTGATTTAAAACGCGTTTTTGCCAAGAAGAAAAACAATACGTGCCGCTGCCTTTTGGGATAAAAGAACATTTCAATGTTATAAAAAGAGTGAGAGGTTTTTTTGTTGTGGGTACTAAACTCTCATATCATGTAAAACTCCTTGTTGAGTAGATAAGTTACAAAGCCTACGCGATATATGTGTAATTTGAAATGGCATAACGATTTTGAAGAGACAATTAGGACTATTCACAGTGGGTGGATTAAGTGAATATAAAATGAAGCAACCGGGTGTGGATTGTAATTCGTCATGCATTGTTGCTTAGCTGACAAATGAACTACGCCGGTCTTTTCTCAAGGGAGTCCAGCGGAAAAGAGTGAAACGCCGTGGTCTGGGCAGCCATCAGTTTGACGCTGCGCATCGAAGCCATTGAACCCAAACTCGAAGGAGGATTACCAGGCGAAAACGAAATTGACCACACATTCAGTTAATTGTAAACTCTTGTAATTATGAAAACTAATAAAATACTTTGATATACGAAATTTAGATTTAGGTTACACGAGTGTTCAGTGTATCAGATCGAACAACCGTCTATTTTGTTGTATATAAGAATGGAATTGCAATTCCGGGACAGGTCAGAATTAGCTAGAGACGATATTTTTAAAATCAGAGATCTTTAATTATATAGTTACCGATTTTTAATGTATATCGCACAAAAACAGAAACTTTTAGAGCAGCAAAATAACGCCAATTCTAGTTGACAAGAAAGTGTCACATTCAGGCGCAAATATTTAGTGTTTAAAATATTCTAAGAGCCGATCATAAACTGTGTTTTATAAAATAATAAGTAAAAATAAGAATAGAAGGTATTAAAATAGGATAATCGAAAAATTTGCAATTTTCTCATGAAAATACGGAGAAGACACGGCCTCTTTACTCTTGCGATAGATGCAATATAGTCAGCGCCAAGAGTAATAATGGAGTGTAAAGAATTCAACGCTCGTCTGAGCCCCTTTTGCGAACACAACGCAGCATCTGGCGGCTACTCTCCGTTCAATATTGTACTTTGCAAGTACGCGCGTACAGTTTCCCGCAGGTGCGGTGTTAAAAAGCCTAAAAATACACAAGTGACACTCCATTATTACTCTCGGCGCTGACTATACAACATTTTAGGTGATAGCCAAAGATATTAGTCTGCTCTCAGTATCTCACATATCAGCATTGCTCCAGTATCCAGTACTTAGAATTATGTGTAAGTTACTATTAAATCTAATAATAAACAACTATTATGCAGCTCAAAAAGATGTCGACGTAGAAAATCAGTCACAATGGTGGATTATTGGTAAGAGTTTTCAACTTTTTACAAACGTCGGGTGCATTTAGGTATCATATTTGGAGCTGGGCTCTTCATACTAATATTGGGATGGCTTATTCTCTTTACCTATTACAATTCATGTGGCCTGCCAACTGTACCGTATAAGGTCTCCAAGACCGTTTATCTTAGAGATGATGGAACCCAGTACGAGGTTAATAAAAGGTTTGTTATATAGCAAATTACATGTTAATTTCATACTATATACAAGATTTTCTATTACTTTTAATTGTTGGTTTATATATATATATATATATATATATATATACATATAAATTCTAATGTTTTCTAATACTAAAGCATTGACCTACCGCAGTTGTTCGTTTAACTTGGGGGCGGGAACGGTAGTGTCGATCATGATGTAGCCAAAATTCCATATATATTAGACGTCAATTTTAATTTCTGTCTTGTAGTGAAGATCTCACACAAAATGCTTGGAATTTGGTGAAGCAGTCATCAATTCAGCAATTCTCCTCAAATGGTACGTTTAAATATTAATAACAAAGAAATGAAAAAAAGAAACAATGCAAATTATGTAATATAAATGGAGATAGGTGTTGCTCTCAGTTTACTAGTCGAGGGTTAGTCCAAACGGTTTAATAAGAGAATCCACACCAAATCTCATTCTTAAACATCCTTCGAAAAAGTAATGAACAATAAATTAGATACAATGATTAATAACTAGATATGATTTGGGTGAAGAATGAGATTTGGAGCAATATTTACCATTAGAAAAAGGTCGTGGGACCAGTACTCAAAGAAGCACTTTGAAAAAGTCATGCGCGACTAATAAAAAATTTATAAACGAGAGAAAAGATGGGTTACTGGAGACGATAAAAGAATTGATGGAGTCAATGCAACTCGGAATATATAATATAAAGAGAATATAACCACTATGAGAGCAGAACATTATGTTTAGCCAGATATAAAAGTTTCCTATAAAGACTCTAGCAAATATTGTTGTTTCACATATTGTCATGAGACTTGCGAGATGCTAAAAAGCTCATTTAGGCTAGGGCGAATGTGCGCGTTCCTGTGAAATGTCATCCTAAAAGATGCCGAAATTACATGCTTCAGCAGCGGTTTTTGAGTGATTTGTGGCCGCAGAGACGACCGTTTTTTGTGGATTCTCGAACAGCATTTAGGACTCTAAACAGAAAGTAAGCAACCACTTCGATCATTGACTCTGGAATGAGAATGGAGGAAACCAGTTTTGAAGCTCTAACTAAAACCACTAAAATATGCACAATATAGAAGAAAACAAGTTAGTATGCTTTGCAACGTAATTATAGGTTCACTTTCCTGAGTAATTAGTTGAACTCGTTGGCAAAAACAAAATATTATGAAAGAAGACTATATAGCATAGTAAATGACTATTTAAGTACCACTTACTTATTTATAACTATAAATATCAATTGGTTTAACAATTGAAAATGTACTAAAGTGATTCAGACCTTCAATGAAACATAGTTTTAAGGCTAAGCTAACAATGAAGCACCATTCATTCACCTGCATTTTATTCTTTTTTGATTTATCAAATTTTCCAAGTTTTAATTTGTAATAAGTTAGAACCGACAAAAGACATTTAAGCAGTTCTAAAGTAACAGTGAGTTGGAAGCTTTCTTGATATTTAATTGTAAATTATTAAAGTTGAAAGAAAGGCGATAGGTGTAGGTCACAGTAGGAAGTTAACTAGTAAAGAAAGAACGAATGTATTCATGTGTGCATTTTGGAAATGATGTAGATAGCATTGTCCCCAGGGATGCTAGAAAGTCCTACTGATTAGCTGAAATAAGCCATCTATTGGACTTGGGCCTACCAACACCACCAGACCACCCGCTATTCATTTGCGACCACCCGCAATACCACCCTCGTGGATCTCATTTGAAAGAAGAACAAGCTGTGAAACACATATCCACTTAGTTTGTTGCCAAACACACTTTTACGACACTCACTATGATATGCAAACAAAACTCAACAAGGCCCACTGCATCGACGGTACAGCCACACAGAAATGGACAGTTCAGTTAGCAAGCCGTTGAACTATGTAGCTGTGGATATCATATTTAACATTAAAGCGAAGATTCGTAAGAATGAAAAATTATTCACTTAAAACTGGTTCATCAACAAAAAATTCTTATTTATTTGAAGCCGAGATCACAGCTCATTATATTTAGCCTTTGTTTTTCCGCGCATTATTAGATTATAGTAGCCCTTTTGAGGGGACACTTAATATATCAACAAATGAGTTATGTATGGGAATACTTCATAAAAGTTATTTGACAGAAAAATAAGTCTAAGTGATGTGTTAGTATGAGTTTAGTGTAGAGTACATTACAACTGATTCTCAAGGGAGCTAAATATTAGTAGAGTCTAATTTAGTGCAATTGTTGACCAGTATAGTGCGCGAAAATTATAAATATAATAAGGACATGCCAAATAAAACTCCCAAAAGAGCCCTCTAGTTAACTACAATAGCACACTAAATTAGATGGGTGGTCGGAGAGATCAATCCTGAAAAATGTGATTGTAGCACGCATCTGGGGTTAGAAATATTGTCTACACCTTTGAAAACAGAAGGAACTTTTTAGTTGGAACTGCATAAAAGGGGTCTATTACTGTGAAGCCTTGCCATCATCATATGTGATAAGTATATATGAAAGCTATTTTTTTATTGCAGCTCTGGAATTAGAAGAGTCGACTAAGATCACCGGCAAAGACAATGAAAGTGCAGTAGGCGAAAATGAAAGGCGAGAACCGGAAATAGGACCCCCCAATGATGTTATGGAAGACACACCGCAAATTATACAAGAGCTAGAAGATAGGCGATTTAGAAATACTAGAATAAGGCCGACCCCACTCGTTTTTGGTCATGAAATGTCGGAAGTATCAGGAAGTGTAAGCACAAAAGTAAGTGTGAAAAACAACCGAATTCATATTCCGCTTGCCTCTCTAATAACTCATTTCACTGTTTTATCTGCCGTAAAATAGAATAAAAGTTGAATAATTTACGTAAATATTAAAGAAAAACAAATACATTCTAGAGAAAGTCTGTAACTAAAACAAATTACAAACTTTGATAAGCGGAACAAAGTGTTATATGAGCGTTTGTGATTTTCTAAATAGTTTTAATAATATTTCCAGAATCATATTGAGAGCGACAGTGATGCTAGCCCGGAACGCCATATTGACCAAAAATCTCAAGAGTTAGTTTAAAAATTGTATTTAAATAGCCGTTCGGCTACTATAGTTACAAAAAACCAAATGCTAACTTGCAAGTGTGTTTATGTTCTAATTCAGTGCTTGCCTAGGCTTAGTAAGGGTGTTAGTCTCGCTTGTCCGAGGCAATGAAGGTGCCAGAGAAATTACTAACGTTTTTTTAAAGAGAGAGAGTTCACATTTTATAAACATGTTATCCACTAAGAAAGTAGTTGCAAACAACTCGAAACATCTTCCATAAGAGATTTTTAACCGAAAACATATCATTATTTCATCAGCGACCTGCGAATTCCCACTCGCAAGCAGCAACGACCACGAACTGCAGGGAAGACAAGACCCATCAGAAATGTACAGGGTAAGTTATATATAAAATAATATAATACTTCTAGGCTTAGCTTTTAATTTAGTTTTTAGAATATGTTATATAAAGTTTGATCGAAGGAACATTTTTATCAAGCAATTCTAATTTAGCTTACAATATGTTATAGTTGTCTATTAAAGGGAAGGGCTGCGTATTTTAAAGGCCGGCCTGTTCCAGACCAGGCCCACATTTGAGGAAGTGGAGCTAGGCCGCCCTGTTTCGGCCTGTGACGTCACATGTTTACCAAAACCTTCATCAAACACTATAAAACATTTACTTCTGCTCTTGTCATGACGGTTGTACCAAGGCGACCCAAGCCGGCCTGGTCCGGCCTACCCTAATATTTAAAAGTCACAGGCCGGCCTATACGCAGCCATGTTAAAAGGGTAAAAGGAATAGATCAATATTTATTTTTAAAAGTTTTGTTTATTCAATTCAGTTTACATGAGTTGCTGGCTGGTTAATGGACCCTTTCTAGTCATGTTCTTCATTCTTAAAAGAAAAGAGGGTTTCGTTAGTAATACAACAAGAGTTGATAAATTGTATAAACTAAATATAGAATCATAGAATGCATAGCTAAAAATCGTAAAAGAGGTGAAAAAGTAATATATTTGAAGTTTACTTTTGAGAAAACCTAAAGTAATCAGTTTTGGTCACTTTCGCGGAATTTCAAAAGTAGAATTGGCGTAAACATGCTCACCGAGTTCTAGTGAATAGATTTTTATCGTCTTATTAATTTTGCTTAGATTATTCCCTAAATGTTACTAAAATTACTAAAAAATATTATAATGTCTTAATATTACTGTACATAACAAAGAAATCAAAGTTTGGCACCAATTGAAAAAGTCGCCGAAGTTGAAAGTAATTATAGGCAAGAACAAAGCTATTTTCCAGTAGAAACTAAAGACTAATAATATGGGCTACACCTTCAAATGGGGAGAAAAAAGTCGATAAGAATCTTTTTTGTTTTCGTTTTTCATGGTTCTAGTTTGTCCACGCACTTGTTCTTACCAACGTGGGAAACTAACGGAATGAAAGACTGTATAATTAATTGATAGCAAATAGTAATACTTGTATTTGGTATTTCTATATCTGCTTAAATATTTTGCAACATTTATTTATTTACAGTTAGGTATTTTACAGGCGATATAATAGCTGTATCCGAGTCAAATAGAAAATGGGATGAGTACCTTGCAGCAGATACGTTAGCTACCGTGTATCCTAACGATAATTCCACAGTTGTCTCATTTTACGTAAGTTAGAATGAAGGTAACCACAATTTCATTTTGGAATCCTTCGAATAACTTGAAGTTCAACTTAACTGACTGTGGCACATTGTTTCTGAATTTACTTAGAATATAATCTTCGGATCCAAGGAATATAGAATGATCTACTGGAACTTTCTGACAATACCCCACGGCGTCAAAGCAGTCTTAAAAAACAAAAACCTAAAAAAACAGGAACAATTCATTTCCTCGCTACTGCCTTCATTTTACTTAACTTTCAAGTTAAGAAAAAACTAATATTATTAAATTATATTATAATTTGAGAGTAATTTTGTTAATTTTAAGTTGTTAAAGCTGTAATTCTGGCCTAGCACGCGATGATATTTACGGAAAGTTGTAGGGAATTGGCAAAGAATTGTACGATATATTAACGTTATTCGGTTGATATTTAGGGGAAACCTTGTTGCTTCAATTTAATATTACATTTCTTGAATTTTTGATTTTTCTGTTTTAGGCAGCTTCGGATCCTTATCCACGACCTTCACAGCCCACCCAAGAAGGTGCAATATGTGTGAAGGAGAGTAGTCAAATTCAACAGCAAAGCAATTCGCTCGATGTTCTCTAGAAGTAGTACAAAAGTGTTGTTGCTCAATAAACTTTAATTTATTTTGACGCTGGTTAATCATGTTTCTGAATATTCTGGGCTCGTCTCTCGCTATTCTTTGCCAAGTAACACCAATTATTCCAATTGAAATG
>JAQGAV010001647.1:0-19624 GCA_034691345.1 Phasmarhabditis papillosa
ATATATTAAAATAGACGTAATGATAACAAGCCAACTCTTTAGAAGCTTCTCATCCCCTGGATATGCTATTCTGTTCATTTTGGTAGTCGCAGTTGTGATCGGGATTCTGGTGACTGCGTTTACCTGTTGGTGGAAAGCACGGTAATTCGTTAACACGATATTTATAGAGTTTGTAATTTTGCGAAAAATTTTAAGATATCAGTATATAAGAGATAGCTAATTGGAAAGTATATATTGTGGATTAAAAAATAAATTTGGACTTCTGGAAAACAAACAGTCAAAAACGGAACAATTTTGAATGGGATTGCAAACATTCTTGGTTAAAAAGAGTTCTGTTTTCTGAAAGCACCAATAAATTCTGTTACACTTATACTATAAAGAAGCTCTCATTTAGAAAATATCGTCAGTCAGTCACATTTCTTGATTCTCCCCGTGATTCAATGCCGGAAGACCCAGAAGAGCCTAGAGATTGTATAATCAGCAAAGGATTGAGACTATTCCGTCGGTAAATACTTTACAGAATAAGAAATTAATATTTTTTTGAATAGTTCTGCCGATACCGAGACTACTAATAATGTATCAACTGTATCTGGAAATACATCATCATGGAGAAGATTTCTATTTTGTTGTAGCAAGTAAGTTGCAGTCTCTATGCTGGTGAGCAGAGGTTCTATATATATAAATAAAAACAGTTTCTGAAAAAAAAAACCTCCGAATCCACTTATCTTCCATTTATTTTTATATAAAATCGCTGCTCCCCCGGATACTGTCTGGAAACCTAGTTCTTGCTACAGACTATATGTATAAAAAGAAGTATAACACAAATATATATGAAAACCTAAAGCACCATTTCAGGCTCTTAGGTTATGAATAGAATACTGAATTGTAGAGTATATAAATCAATTCCTCAGAAAGTAATTAGAGAAATATATAAAACCGGTGCTGAAATGTTTGCTCGTGTTTGTTTGTTACACATATTAGCTAATTTAGACCACTGAAAGTGAGTTATGAAAATATAGAACATCGGAATATGAGCGCAGCAACTTCCACTGAAGCCAGTGATCATCATGAATGGGAAAATGGACAGGACCACCCTGCTAACTTAGTCTGCAATGTGAATGAGCTAAACGGTCCCAGTGATGTACCATTCGTTGAGTAAGTGAAAACGGCCAAAATAAATATATACGAGAAATTTATACCTTATTGTAAAACTGTTTAAGCACAATATTAAAGTAACATATTTATTAATTTTGTTTAAATTTAACTATTTTAGTGGTAACACCGAACCTGAACATGCCTTGGATAAGAATAACGAGAAATCGCAGGAAAGTATGGAGAATTACGAAACTTTGAAAGATGAATTCTGGTATTTATGCATTGTCTAAATCAAAATAATTGAATTTTAGCGATTTCGCGACCCCTAAGCTGATCAAAGAGGCAGAACTCAACAATGGTACTTCTCCTGATAAAGAAGATGTTGAAAAGAAGCAACCGAGCGGGTGAGGGTTTAATTTTATATAAACTTTAAAAGTTTGTATTTGAAAAAATGTGTTTCATTCTAGAAAACAAGTCTTCTCTCCAATCCATATTGTATGTACAACTGAGGAAATAACATTGGAGCACATCAAGTTAACTAGAGAATCAAGCAACCCGTTAGTTGAATAATATAGTCCGCGATGTAGTAATAATTGCGGTGTTGAGAACTTTGGTAAATTTAAAGAAAAACACATGATTTTGTCCGGTTATTAACATATAAAATTAGTCCTTATTTCAAATATACTTTTATGTTCAAACTATCTGCAAACAAAAAAACTTAAAACAAACAAGCCCGTTTTAACCACGAACACTCTTTATACCGGGGCTAGGAATTTCACGGGCCGGCCCCGGCATAGGTCCGAAAATTCGAAAAGTCGGCCCGAGCAGGGATAATTTATATGAAAAAATCGACTGTTTTAAGTGAATATTTTGCTAAATATTATCCAAAAACATTAATAGGTTGCACTATTCTTGAACTATTTATTGTTAGTGCCGGAAAATATCACTGAAAACTAACGTGTTTGAAGTATATCCGCTCAAAATTGTGAAATAGACTAGGGCCGGGGCCGAAAATGTGAGAAACGGGCCGGCTCTGCCGGCCTTTTCCCAGCCCTACTTTATACAAAGACATTGTGAAACAAGGCAGCTAAACCTATAATTTAGTGTGTTTACAGAAGTGTCATATTCTAGGCTTACAAATCCTTTATACGACGACCGTACCAGTGATATTTGCTCTTACTGTGACGAGGGTGACAATGAAGCAGGCAGCCATTCTTCTGAGGAACAAGCCAGTGTATCCTCTAACACAAGCCCCCTGTTTGCTAACTTCGCAAATGATGACAAATGTCTCCACGTTAGATTTCACGAAGAGTAGTTCTTTTTAAAAAAATATTAGAATTGCTTAAACCTTGTTCTCCAAATCTCTCTAACATATATGTATCTTTATAAGTTGTTCTATTATAGAAATCATTTTTATTTAGTAATGTGGTTCTGTAAACATAATTTCTCCCAACTAATGAGTAATCGTTTTTAGTTTCATCATTTTATTCAATTACCCATCACCTCACACCTGGTTTTGCTCAATTGGTATGCTTGCCGTATGTAGTGAATTCTAAGACCTCGCTTATCTACGCTGTGAGTAGTAAAGGTAGGGTGGTGAGCCTTTACCACCGCACCCTAGCTTCTATTAGCGCGGGCAGACTAGGTTTTGTATGTCATGCAATCCTGCGTTAGCATATTTACTGCGTTATGCTTACATATCGCGTTATATTCTTATTTTCTCTTAATATTTGAGCCCAGAATACACATATCATGCTTCCAGGCGACGGTGAAATCTGCGCTTGGTAAGCTCCTCTTTGATGAAATTGTTTTGTAACTTTGTGAATCATATCTATGCAGCCGTGTTATTGTACTTCTCTATTTTGAATAAACCTTAGTCATCAAGTGTGGTTTTACAAAGGGAAGTCTTTTTAGATATGTCTACTTTTTCTTCTAGATAAGCAAATCGATTTGCTAATCTGCTGATTTTCATTGAAAGAGAACTGAGTTGCACACTGTCCATCTTTAAAATGAGTCACTTGCCATTTAAACAAAGAAGAATGTAATAAACCGGAGGAAAAAAATCGATTGAAGGTTTATTTTAAATTAGGATGAGTAAAACATTACTAGCTATAGCCAGGTCTCCGCAAACCTATGCCCGTGCACGGGCCATAGTTATACTAATAATTATAATAATACATACACAAATGAAATAAGAGTCAAGATTAGGCAATATGAACAGGCCGAGTTCTGCTGGACTACTTGGAAGTTGCAATTGTCCCCTGTGCAACAGTTTATCTGAATACTGTCTCCATTGTGATTTACCTACAAAGTATATAAAATTATATTACAAAATAGGTTTACACTGCAGGTGGTCTGGGTTTTTTGAAGCAAATATTTCTAATACGTACTCTCGAACCACTTATGATCAAGTTTGAATTTATAGGTTAAGTATTTTATATAGTTGTGTCAGTCATTTTTATACTTGCCGGGCATTTTCCTTCGCCGCAACCATAAGTTGCTCCTTTGGAATAACTGTATACCGTATCTCCGACCTGAATCCGACCTGATTTCGTGGCTACAGCTCTGTAACAAGAAACATCAAAATTTAACTGTTGTTGTTTAAAATTCATGCTATAATACTAATTTGTTTGTGTGAGGTCTTACTTAAAACAAGTTCCGTTGCTGCCGCAATGAACAGATCGTGTTGGCAGCTCAGATGGATCTGAGGTTACTAAAATACATCTCTTAGTAAAATAACGAGAATAGACTACCTAAATCACCGCACAGTATGTTCTTCACAAAATGTGCATTGGTAGTACAGTCGTCATAATTACAGTTCTGAATGCTCACCCCATCGCCTTCAAAATTCGCCTAAACTCTATATGATATGATTTGTCCCCAATTAGAAAATAATATAATCTCATCTCTCTTTTCTTCTAAAATAGACTTTTCTCTAGAAAACTAGGGGTTTTCGCTATAAATTTCGTGTATATATTTGAATATGTATTTTTATGTATTTGTAATTTCTCTTTAGAATTATTCTAATTCGAATAATTCAGATATTTGTTTTTCAATTGGAGGTCTGTTAGGCTGAAACAACGGCTCAAGCTCCTCCAGAACACTACGATCAAGAAAGTGAACTATCAACAAGAGTGATACAAATGATCTAGCGTTCGAACAATAAATATTCTATTCTATTCTATTCTATATCAATGTTACATATAACATAGAGTCGATCGGGACAACAATTAGTTTCCAATGAAAACTTTCAACAACCTATGGTCAAGTTTTGAGATATCTAATCAGCAAATGATCAATTCATACTCCGGGGTTTCAAAAAACTACTTAGCAACTTATAACTACTTCTTACAATATACAAAAATTTAAGTGCCCCAAAACTTGCCAGTGGACTGCCCGTAGCATATGGAAAACATTGCAAACCCTTTCTTTTCACAATCCCTATCGCCCCACGTTGACCGATCTTAAACCCCGGTCGGTTGATTGACCATTCTTTGGTAAGATTTGAATTAACTGTTCTAATCAATGATTTCCAAGCTCTTATATACTGACCGGTTCACCTTCGGAGCATTCGTAGTATACTCCGGGTAGCAACCGCTTCTCCACAACCTGCTGGAAGTTGTGGAAGGTGGTGTTATTGGTTAGTATTGTTCTAAAAGTAAAAAAAGTAAACTGTCGTAGTTCTATAAGAAACATAAAAGCTCGCTATGAACATACCTGGTGCAGAATCTAGAGAAGAATTCGCACTCGGAAGAAGAGTTTTTCAGTGGCAGAGCATTGACGTTGGTGTAATCTAAATAATCACTCATTACATTTCTATACAGTTATGTAACTACAGTTCATCAAGTACTAACTTTTGTTATTTCACATTAGTTAGGGATATCTATAGTCTGCTGCAAGCGTTCTTTAAGGTGGTATCCTTGGCAGCAGCGGTTTTATATAAAATCAATGTACTTTTGGGGAAAGGCTCCCAATCCACCGATGATCCTTTATTTTTTATAACACCGTTGTTTCCTGGGATTCTGCACTAGAAATCCAGCTTTTGCAACAAACCATATATTAAAATTAGACCGGAATTTTTGATTTTTAAATTACAATAGTTTTATGAGTTTTAATATGGTGCCAATACTTTATATATGTTTCATATGTTCCAACATATTACAGGTAAATCTTCTTACATGCTTGAGGACATCTAATAGCCGATACAATAAATGGTGTAGAGAGAATAAATAATAGAAAAGTGTTCATTATTGAAGTGTAAGTGATATAATCCTTTCTCAGCTCTTTATAAGACAGCATGATAAGAAGATCAACTTCTCAACAACGCAGAAAGATGATTCATATTCTTCAGCAAACATAATCTTTATGAACATTCCAACAGAGCACAATACATACAAGTAACAATATGTAGTGTACGAGTTTTGAAGTTTGCCATTTTAAACAGAAAACTTCTTGAATAACTCTCCTTTTTTGAATGAAACTTTGCAAAAAAGAAGTATCCTACAAAAATAGAAGAATCTTTTAGAAATTCCACAACAATCTCCTTTATCCCGTTGTTCCGGATTTTGGCAGTTTTTTGTTTGTTTCGGTATCCAAAGAAAACACACTTGACTAATACTACCGTCGAAAGTAAATTAGACCAGAGATTATATGTTTCCTATCTGAGTTGCGGCCACTCTTAGGGTGCCAGATTCCGAATTCAGATTCCGAATTTTCCTTTTGAAGGATGCAACCTGACAATCTTGATCACTACTGGTTAATAAATGATATAGAACTAAAGTTGTTCAGCTATAAATATACTTCTACACATTATTAGAAATACTGCTGGTTTTTAAAGCCGTTCGAATCTCAAATTACAACTGGCACTGTTTCTATCTGTAAAAGACATTAAATATATAGCCGACGGACGAATCAAATTATATCGGTTACTTGTATATTTGTTTTTGATTTTCGCGCTCCTAGACTCTACCGTAAACCCCTCCAAACGATTCATTCGTCGACTATAAACGATTTTCAAAACTTGAACGAGACACCGTTTTTAAATTTATCGCAATGTATATGTAACATCTATTACTAGTAGAAATCAAGCTGATCAACACGAAGCTGAAGATCGTCAGCCTAAATCTCCAAAATATGTGTGTAGTCTTAAAGGCACGAAGCCCAAAATTCAAAATGCTGTAAAATCGTTCGTTCTTCTTCAAATTGTCTGATATTTGTATAGTTTTGTATAACTTTTAAATCTGAATAATATAAAACAAAAATATCGAGAACAAAATTTTGAGTAGACCGTGCCTTTAACGGAACTTACACTAAATTCATGATAAATTGATCCACTTTCGGACTTTCCGTCCATTTCCATAGTGAAAGAGCCCCATACTTGATGGAAACATCTAGCATTCTTTATGATTTCCAAGCTAATCTAAATTTAAATTTAAAGGATTCAATCTAAAGAAACCCTAACCGTTAAATTCGATGGCTTCTTCGGAGCAAAATCGTCGCGATAAAACCTGACGATACCTTAATTTTTAGATTTTTTAGTTGATTTTTATGTATGAGCAAGGCAAGTTATCTGTAAAAGTGTTTAACCATTTAAAGTTAAACCTATTGTGATAGTTTTCTTCTTTTTTCTTAAATAACTATTGGCATAATAGTTTTCAAACTGCAAAATGCATATAGATTTCAGAAGACCCCCCAATTAAATAATAAGTTAATATCGTTTCAATAACTCTTACGTTTATGTCCTAGGTAGTTTCCGAGTCGTTCAGAAAGGAATTTTGCCTTTTTGGTGTAACACTAAAAGCAAAAATGAATATAAATATAACAAATACACTTTGCCTCTTCAACAAGTTCATCAAACTTTGCTTCATTGAACAGTTTCATGTATTTTGCTTCGAAGTTATACAAATCAAGACAGTGAGCTTCCTTCAGCTCACATTTAGTGATCGCAGATGCGCCAGAACCTTCTCAATTGGAGTCTACATTATCGTCAAAATTGGTGGTAAAGCACCAGAATCCAGCCGAAGGCATACCAGTTCCCTATTGTGACCCGTTATGTCAGTTTTATGACCCAGAATGATTAGAAACTTGTATATTTAAATCCTTATATTAAAATATTAATATATTTTTAGCTACTTTAGCTACTCTAAAAGTATTATTTCAAAGAGTAACTCTTTTAATAATACTATTGTGAACACTTAGTGTAAGAGTCAAAACGACCCATATTCAACTTGATGTTTTCCAAAACATACCTGAAAAGTCTAAAGCCGTATTCAGGCCAACAAAACAAATGAAAGTCAAGAAAATCATTTTGTATAAGACTAATGGTTATTTTCATGAAAACGGCTCTTTTTAAAGCTTGTTATGAATTATAATTAGAGCAAATACCACATGATGACACGTTTAGGCAGACAACTATGTAAAACAGAACTATAGAACTTTAATGTTTTCATTTTGCATACTGATTTTTATGGAAATGTAAAAGGCATAGCAAGCTTTTGATGACTCTAATCTATGATATCAAAGAAGACTTTATAAAAAATTATGTAATTGAACTATTAGCCATTCATTCTCACTCCCTCATGGATCATAAACGGAGATTTTCACATTTTTATTGTTAGTTTTCAACACGAATATCAATATAAAATATTTATGACAATTTCGCATTAAGCAAACAGTTTAACACCAAGAATAGAGATCAGAATAGAGGTTGGAAGGAGGGTGGATGCGCTGCTTAGTTGCTGTTCATTCAGATTACACCGGTTGCCTTCGCAGCAAGTGAACTGAGCCGAGTTGTCCTGGCCAGGGAAGAGGGATCCCTAAAACGGGAAATATAACTTACATCAGTTATTTAGTATATGTTTAATAATTATTTGAGAAACATTCAGAATATTTAAGTCTAGGTTATTAAATGTATTCAAATAAACATTTTTGCTAAACATATTATAATAACGTTCATATTAATTTGACTTACTGAGCAGAATTTATCTCCGCAATCGTAGTAATCTCCGGCTATGTATTCATAGACAGTGTTGCCAACTACAAACCTGCCAGGACGCTTAGCGGACAACCTAAGCGGAAAAAATACAACTGAACTGATCTAAATCGTACTTGAAACATTTGTTTGTTTTGCACAGCATTGTGTTGGTTGGTGTTGGGAGGTCGTCAGGATAGACATTGGCCGCTGAAAAATAGAAGTAAATGTTTCATCAGAGATTAAGAAACTTATAAATATAAATAAAGGAAGGGTGGAAATGTGGACATAACCACAAGTTATACATTCAAATTAAACAATATTAAAAAGAAAAGAAAAATGGTGGAACTATTACGTTTCGGCATAAATCTTATATCAAACAGTTCCGATCAGTGTTTTGTCATTAGAAACACCCGGGTGGGTGCCGACACCTTGACAATTTTTGGATGCCCAAGCAGATGCGGATTATTGGCACCAACCCGGACGTTTCTATACTACGGCCACTGCCGTCGTCAGTAAGACTGTTCTTAGATAGTGCTGAAAGCGATTTGAAAATGGCAACCTACTTGGAGCATATCCACACTCAATATACTTATCCAGATTTGCATCATCAGTGCAGTTATCCCAGCTGCAACTTTGAATTTTCACATTATCACCTCCATAGAATCTTCCTTTGGTGAACTGAAATATTAGTAGGATTTGTTTAACAGAGCGGATTGCGAAGTGCGCATCACTTTTTATTTTAACAGTTCAACCCAGTAAAACTTACTGTATCCGATCGTTCGTCATCGCCACAAATAAATAGATCACCTTGGGATCATTCGCTACCGGTCCCATACAGTCCCATTTGAGTACTGCTAGGGTTTCCAAATGTCATTCTAAGAGACAATACAACTTTATTAACAAACTAACATTGAACTCACTTGGTGCAATACGATCCGCAATAAGGGTTATAGGTTTTATATGAAGGGACAGTATGATTCTCTAAAATTGTTATATCCAAACTTGGCCGGTAATATCATGTTACTTACTAGTTACTGTACACCCAATAGCTGTGGTTAAGGGAGCCAGTAGGGCTAGTACCAAAAGATGTCTCATCATTTTAAGGGCACAGGAATGAACTGATTTTCACCGGTACTGACAACCCTTTTATATGGAAGACCGAGCACTGATAAGCGGGAAAAGGTACCAGCTTTCTTGCTCAATTCAATGAAATTTTATGACGTGCGGCCCCCTTTGCATGCCATGGAGCCCTATCTGCAATCTAACACAAAAAGTAATATAATTATTCATCCTTTTCAGATTGCTGTCAGAGCGAACCTTATCGGAAAAATGGCTTGTAGAATCAGTTTTAGAAAAGTTCTATGGGTTAATGTAGAGGTAGTTTACTCTCCAGCATTTTGGGGTATAATCTAGCAAATTCAAATAATAAACTTTAGTAATTGTGGGTGTGTATTTAGAACAATTACATAATACATTTTCCTTACTTTTAGTTTCAAAGTTTCAATGTTTCATGACTATTCTGTGGTATTTTAGATAAAGTATGATTCATTACAGATATCAGAAAAATGTGGGCAACATTATGAAATAAACTATTGTTAGAAGGATGTGACTCAGTATCAGGTGTAGCTATTTGGAGTGAGAATTCCATCCACCCTTTTAGTAATACTCGAAGAACATGCAAATTTAATGTGTTCTTAAAATGTTGTTAATGACTGTCATGTTGTATTCAATCGTTTTAGAAGTAAAGTTTAATATTAAGTATGACTACATTCCGTTCGACCACGGCTGGAACGCATTATTCAAATGTTTTGCGGTGCAATGCGAAGTCAAATAATTGCAAGCTGAAGAGTAGGTATGTTCTCAACTTTCTGTATTTATTGGAATATATATATTTAAGTTTTCACTAATAAATCTGCTGCAGATTCTTTGTAATATGGTATCCATAACACTCATAGTTTTTCTTTTGCTATACGCGACAGATTGTCCCAGAATATCAGTGGGTTATAAGGTTATTCAGTAACTGTCTCGAATTAGCTTACCTTCAGGCTTACAATTTTATTCTAGTTAATAGAACATATATCACTGTTTATTATAGTTAATTTGTTTCCATTAGAAATTAACTGTTTCTGATTGATTTGTTATGATTTTAATGTTTAATGTTACTTAAATGAATATGTACCGAAACTTGTTTTATTTTAATCGTTTGAAGTCTCTCCCTGACTAAAGTATCAATCATTCTTTCCCTATTCAATAGTATTTTATGGTTAGCGGTCTTTTTTACAAGCCATATACCGTTATCGTTACGCTAACGATATTGTAATTATTCATCGTTATTTCGATTGCCAGAAATTTTCTTATCAGAAGGGAACGATTAGAAAGATTAAATGTAATCATGAAACGACAATCTGGGAGGTTTTCTTTAGGTAATCGCATTATTTTCAGCGTTGGGTTATTTAGGTAATATTGTGATCGGCCCGATTTTCTATATAGTTATGCTAAAGCTTAAAAGCTGGTCGCAAAGTGGACAAGGTATACTTTCACTTTTTGCAGAGAAATACACAACTTCCCACACATTTGCAAAGCAAATAAACAACTGTTTTGGCGCAGACGACACGAAATTATCAGATTCGGTGCACACCGGTGCCGATGAATAACATTCGAATAGTGTAAAATGTAGTTAAGATATTTTGGAAACAACTTATTCATTAAATTTCTCTTCTTTTCAAACCGCAACATTTTTCAAGCCGATCTGAAGCTGCCGTCTATTCTAACTTCAATAATTCCAAATTTGTACTGCGGTATCTTAGAAAAATATGATTCATCATAGAATTCAGAAATATGTGGGTAGATTGCATGGTATTATGCGACATTGTGAAATTAATTATAGATAGATATGACTCATTAAAGTGTGGCTATTTTTACTATAGTGAAGGGGAAGCATGAAGCATGAAGATGCAGAGTATATTATTGAAAGTTGTCTAATTGTTTTACAGGGTTTTAAAAAACCGTCTGTTAGAAAATGGACTTTTTGGATACTAGTAAAATGTTTTTAAAATAATACTGTTCCGAGTATTGATAAACATATATTAGTGCACTCTATTTTGAAAACAAAAGATTTTTCTAGTGTCGTCGGATGTTTGGTTCTCTCAGAGAGTATCATGGTTCTGCTGCATTTTAACTTAACTATTTCCCACAATATACCATCACACTCCGGTCGGGCAGAGTACATTTGTCCGTTGATGATAATTATTTCTTTTATTAAGAAGGTGTCATGATAAGGTGTAATGCAAGACAAATCTTTAAGATAGAGATATTGATTTCATTCACACATATTCTTATTGTCAATGCAGGTGTTCCTCTATTCAACGTTCGTACTATCTTTCGTCAGTATGGTATCTACCCTTTCATGTTACTATGGAGGTAGTTCACATAACTTTAACTTATAAACTGTCAATTATGTAAGAATACATATATTGAGAAAAATGTTTAAACTACATTTGCTAAGCATTTTGCAGAGCTAGGTAGACAAACATTGTGTTGTTTTTACATTTTAGTTTCACATCCAACCAGAACAACCTTGCATAGTTTCCACTCATTCTTCTCATTCTTATTACATTTAGTTTTCGATGATCCGGATCAAGCTCCAAATGATTCCAATATAATGGTGCAAACCTGTTCCGTATCCGCTCCTTTTTGTCTTCAGTAGGTTTATTCACTATCGCACAACCATGTGAAAAGGAACCATTTGTCAGTTAAGGCTTAGTGAAGGATTATTTGATATGCTTCTACGCTCGGTTTCCCATTTTTAGCGTGTATCAAAGAGGAATATTTGTTGAAACTCTTACAAGCTTTGTAGAGGGTGAACCAGTGTAATGATTAGCTATTCCTAGAATTGGTATATTATAAGATTTTGTTTCTGGAACCTGTTAGTTTTATATTTGGAAGTTACCAGGCTGTGTTTCTGTATTTAATGGCTAACTGAAACTGTATAAATTGTATTAAGTTTAGTATTATAGTTGGACCTATTTTTCGGTAAGGTTTTAGAAAAAGAACGGTGAAATAGTAAACCGGTAAACTGGTGACAAAAATTTACCGTTACGGCATACCACACCGCTTCGCTTGCCCACCCTACTGTAAAAAAAAGATATATACATTTCTCTAAGATTATCAACTATTAAAAGCACGTTTAGTCCAGTCTTCAGAGCATATTATTAATTTTGCATCCCTTAATTCCAGGTTGGTTGCACAGAAGAACACTACCTTTTTGGGAGTCCCGTTTCCTAGACGAGCATTGTATGGATGCAGTGACTTCTACGGAACTAGCTTATGTTCGGTAAACCGTCTTTTTTAGCTAATTCTGTAGATTGTTTCAGCAAAATGGTTGTGAGCAAATCAGCGATGTCTTGAAGAAATGTTGTTGTGACACGGATAATTGTTTCCGAACTAAGAATGCACTTTCCATGATCTCATACATTGCTGGAATAGTTGCGGTTTTAACGGTTTTATAGATAAATATATTTGAACTATTTTGTACACTCTTGTCTTTAGTTTTATGATCAAATTAAAATTCACCCAGGTGTCTTGTCTGACAACGATGAATGACTGCTATTAAAATAATAATATAAACTTTTGTTCGCGATCAGACACCAACTTGGAATTCTGTTCAAAAACTAAAATGAACACATAGATAACTGACCAAAAACATGGGATTTTGTAAATTTTGGCTCATATATTACAATCATAAGTTTGATCTGAATAGTGATAAATTCGAATCACCTTTAAATTATATGGGCTATAATTCAGTTGGCTCATGATCAATTTCAAATTGGCACGCAAAGTTCTTAGACACCGGATAAGAAATACTTCTTGTGGACATAAAATCAAATAATTGGGACTATAACTCAGCCGAAACGACTAGTGCTAGAAAAACCAAGAATTTGAAAGCGTATAAGCTTTAAAAACTAATATTGTTATATTTATATTTGAAATTGTAAAAAAATGCAAAACTCGATTTCTAGAGAAAGGTCGAAATAGGGTCAAAATTTTCCAGTGGAGAGCCCAACCACTAAATCGCTTGTTTTAACTTTGTTAGTTACTTGTGGTCTATTCGAAAGAAATTTTTTCGAATATTCAAAGGGCTATAACTCGGCGCCCGGGTTTCGGTGGCATTAATGAAAACGGCTGTCGATTTATCTCATATAGCTTCAACATAGTGTGGCCTCGATTGGTGGGGAATACTTCGCGAGGTTTCCTTGCCAGTTTCTAATTGTTATCCAAAGTTCTTGGACATCAGAACAAATACTGTTTTGGGACACAAAATTGAACAGTTTGGACTATGACTCAGCTGAGACGACTAGACTCTTGTATGTAGAATCATAGTGGGGAACCGAAAAATCACAATCGAACATTGCGGGGACTGATATAAAATATTAATAGCACTTAAAGTCAAATGTTAAAAAGAAGTCTCTTTCGAAGAACCAAACAATTCACACAGAAAGTTATCTCTAGAGTGTTCTGTGAGCGCCGTTCCCGTTTAGTTAGTGTTTTGTTGTAAAAATTTAATCTCGAATAAGTTATTTTCAATAAGTTTTATTCATTTAATATGCAAATATTATGTAGTTGTCAGAAAGTTTACATATAAAACGCTGAAATACTTTTAGGTTCCATTCATTTCAAGTCTACAAAAGTTTGCTACTTTTTCACCATGAGATCGATGATAGTTTTTGTATTGTGTTTCTCGACAGCAATTGCATTACAATGTTATAGTTACGGTGAGATTCAAATACTTTTATTAAACTTGAACAGTTTTATTCAAAAGTTACTAGACAAAGGTTCCTGCACCCTACTGCGGCAAATACCCGGTTTTCTTCTATAAATATCAACTCATTGTTTTAGTTTCGAATCAGCCTGGAGTGGAGCCTAGTTTAAGTCAAATGAAATTGGTAAACTGCAACAGCAACGCATGTATCAGGTAGACTTTAAGTTCTAATTGGGTAATGAAAATTCTGAAAAAAAAGTCATCCAAATTGCGGGACAATAAAGAACACATTCATAAAAAATATTTTTTCTTATTCCGAAACGTTAGGCACTACTTTCCGGTTATTATATTTTTTATTATATTTCCTCTATCACTACCACAATATTAGCAGATTTTTTCGAGGCAGGGCTTCGGCCAATCATTTCTTCTGCAGCTGCGGGGAGTCGAACCCAAACCATCAAATTCTCGCGGATTCAGAGACCGCTTCTCTAACCACTGGGCTAAAGCACGTGTACATATTATACATAACATGAATTCACAATAGTTTATACATTCAAGTTTTTGTTACCAGAAGCCTTCACAGTCAATTCGTTGAACAACAAACTGGCTCTAATAGTATTTAAATTTCCATAAACCAGTTTGATGATTAATACTTTAGTTACTCTTCTAATAGAAGTTTACTCATGGATGGGGTAACCTATACTGCTGGAACAAACTATGGCTGTAGTGATATATTTGGAGCGGAGGCATGTGGGACTGTAAGTTTAATATACTTACTGTTATTTATATATATGAACTCTTTAAGGACCCGACCACGTTTAATTATGAATGTTCTTGTATCTTAATTTGAACGCACTTAGTGTTAGGTCGAAAAATTCTGTTTTAAGGTTCAGTAAGATAGCTTAAATTTCCAGTCTGTAAGGCAATGCATTGATATTGCTGGTCGTTATTCGAAATGTTGTTGTAAACTCGACAAATGCAATGGAGTTGGCGCAATCGAAGATACTACCAAGGCCGGCTATATAAAAAACACAATATTGGCTATTGTTTCGGTATTTGTTTTCTATGATGTACTTATTTTACAATAAACCGCTTTGTAAAAATACTTATTTCAAACTATATAAGAAATTTCTTTTTTTACCCAGTAGATTACCCCAAAAATTGGCAAATAATGTTCAAATGTGATATTTATTGAATGATATTTCACGAGTATATTTATCTTTTGCTTTCCTCTCTATTCAAGGCTGGAAATTTGACGGGCCCGCCCGGGCCGCTACGGAAAATTCAAGAAACGGGCCGGCCCGGGCCGGCCGTTTTCTTGTCTTTTCACTGCCCTGTCTCTATTGATTCTTCTTTTACAGAGTAGGGAATCTGTTTATCTGTTCTAATGTCGTGTTTTCGAAGATAGGCTTCCAGCGAAGCACATGACCGTGTGAGAGTACTTTTGAGACAATTTTGAGACCCTGCCTATCAAATTTACTTATTTCAGGAATAATACATAGAACCAGCGAATTCTCTATTTGGGGTAGCGAACGGTTTTCGACCGGATTTCTTGTTCTGAAAATACTAATGTGTGATTTTCATTGCATTACCGTTACTGGATCTCTTTCAAAATTTGATAAACGCGGAAGTAGGGGCGGGCTGGTCCTAACCTGGTCCAAAATAGGAAAACGATAATAGAGGCAACTCGAATTCCAGTAGGATCAATTGTGATCATAGCTTATTCAAAGAAGAAGAAGTGGATCTTTGCATTGGGTAAATATATTTGGTTGACTACTGTTTTATGTATATCTACCTATAATCACTTCAAAAGGTTTTCAAACAATGTTTCAATACGTTTGTCAAAAATAGTTCTCCATTTGTATTCGTGACTGAAACCATTTCGACGGATTACAGTGAATACAAGGAAATATGGCATTACATAATTATTTGAACTATTTATAGATAGTATAAATATGTAGTCGTCATTCCCGAGTCTTGCAAGGGCAATTTAAAGGGACTTTAAAACACCTTATATCCGGTACTGTTATTTCCAGCGCCTGTATGCCGCGTGCACAAATGTCGTTTTGGCGATTTTGCTAATCGCAGATCAGATTTAATTGTTAGTCAAGTATTTCTATAATACTTGGTTGACGTGACGAATGGATAATAATTATACGTGATCACTAGATTACACGGCTCGCCGCGCCCTCAGACCACGAGACAAAGCAATTTCAAATAGTGAAATCTTGCGGCTCAATTGCTGGATTATTTTATTAAGGAATTCATGTTCATTTATATATCATTAGAAAGCCCATATCTTGATCTGTGCCTCTGGTGCAGTTGACGGTTGATGAACTCGAGGTTCTTATCGCTCGTCGGTTGCTAGGTCAGCTTGATGAAGAAGAACGAGTCAGTGACTCTGATGATGATTATACAAATGAGTATAGTGATGATTCAGAAAGTGACTCTATTGAAAGGGTCGAAATCTGTACTTATTAAGGGATGAGTGAACTTTTGTAGATGCTTTATTTTGTTATTTTTTCTGTTTATTCTATTTTGCATTTTGGACAATTAAGCTTTTGAGGAACGAAAGAACAGAGGAACCACTGTCCTGCTGAAAAATCCTTTCCAATGAGCAAAAGCATATTCAAAGAATAAGGAAATTTCTGACTACCGCCGAAATTCACTTTCACTATATAGGCGAACAGATCTCTAGAATCACCGAGAATGTTTTTTAAAGTGGAACATTTCTGCCAGAGCCTGGTGAGGCTGACCGTTGAAATATAAATAGAATAACCTTTCTATTTTTTTGAGCAATATGTTGATTTACCAGAAAACAATGTGGACTTCTGTCGAATCAAAGTTATCTTGAAAAAAATAGTTTAATTAATGTTTATGTTGAAAAAGTAGTTAACTAACTATAAAACCACCAAAGTTTTTATTCGTCTTTGTGGAGAAACATAAAAGGTGCAGGCAAACGTAATCTGATAAGAACGTTCGATCGGTTAATCTACACTGGGACTGTATTCAACTATGTATAAGTATTCACATTTATTAAATATTTAAAATAATAATAATTTAGCTAGCAGTGCAAAAATAAGGATGAGATATATATTTTTAGCTCCTGTTGAATTGCACAAATGTCCATCACAGCAGCACAGTGTTACGTGATGCTCACTTTTGCATTGATTGCTCTATAAAATACATTTGAGTAATAGTTTCACTGTTAGTAAGATGATATTTCGCAAATTGTAAACATAAAAGGGGTTGGTTTGAGGCTTTGAGTGAACTTCTCTTCTTTTTTGAAGATCAGAGGGTTCTCTCTGGTCTATGGATAGCAATTTTGAGTCTTGAGAAGTTCGTAATACGAAAAAGTCTAATATTTTAATCAAGCAAGCTAAATAGAAGCTATAATTTGTAATGACTTAATAAACCAACATTGCATAGGTCATCTGCACAATCATACGTGATTCCTTTCCTAATGGGGATTCCGAGAACGGTCGTGTCTTTTGTAGCTACCGCCCTGATAAAAAAGTATATATTATATATTACAGGTAAGCAATTTCGGTTAGCAGGTTCTAAAAGTAACTCACTTCAAACACCAGTTACAGCCGCTAGACGTGAATGCGTAGTTGGGCTTAGTGTTGGGATCAGCAGATTCTGAAAAAGTCTATATGTATAGTCTTTTGAGACTAAATATGTATGAGCTCCTTGCACGGATTCCAGGGCGGGAAAGGGCAGGACAGTTTAAACAATTTTCCGGCAACTTCCAGGCCCCAGCCGGGCGGGCCGACTTTTCAGATTTGTAACCATGGACCGGGTTAGCCGGGGTCGTCCCGTTGAATTCCCAGCCCTGTAACCAATTTAAGCATATCTTTCTAATTAGAGTGACGACTAGGTTAACTTACGAAGAGAGTAACATTGGTGGGCAACCGTTAGTCCGATTGAAATAACCAAAAACAAAAAGATTGTCCGCTGCATTTTTATTTTGTTTCTAAATAGGGATATACAAAATATTAAGTATAGTAAAGGAATGTTTAATAGTTCGAATTCACATCTTTAAATGAAAAGGTAATATCTTTATTTGTTCAATAACTTAGCTGACTGGAGCAAACAAAAATCTTAAAATGGCTTTTGCTATCAGTAAATAGAACATTAAGCGCTTATCAGATGGATTGATTAGTTTCCCATCACCGGAAGCTATTTTTAAATGTAAGTGGGTGGTCTTATGCTCATCTGAAAAACAGTTTGGTGTAGGCAACTGGATGTAGATTTTAAATGATCTACTCTAACAAACAGATTCGAGTCTTGCAGTCCTCTTTCAACACTATATACTTATTACTTAAAATTACTTAAAATATAGTTTTATGTACCGATTGAACATTCAGTATATCCCAGAGAGAGTGATTCAGTATGATAAAAGCGATAAATTATTAGTTTAATTTATTATAGTTTGACGTTACCCAGTTAAGTAAATTTACTAACTGTATAATCTTAGATACCATTTGCACACTATATGAGAAGATTAAGAAAATAACTATATAAGAAGTTTACTAAGCAAAATTACATCACATTTCTTATGAACTGTATCAAATGAAGAATTTAATGAGAAATAATGAAATGAGAATATATGAAATAGTCTTAGTATGCGTAGAATCATCTGGGGTGGAATTTTCGGTGCTTTAATTACATTTATCTGCACTGAAGCAGCAAGCAGTCGCGTCGCCACGAGTCTGGTACTCATCTTTCCAAAAATAGTAAAAGGTATAATAAAACAGTTTACTGGCCACCCATGGTGATAAACGTATTAAACAAAACACCGTATCGTACAGAATGCATAACTGCTTCCTTTTTATGTAGTCCAAACTGGGATAGATCCCTATTTGAGACAACAGATGCCCCATAAGAGGGGGGGGGGCACTTATGTAATGTTTCAAGACCCAGACCTGGTATATTCTTAATTTATATTTTTATTGCAAGAAATGCTCTCTTCGGACAATATTGTTGCAAGACAACACGGTCGCTGTTCCTGAACCAGCATCGGGAACGTCTGAAACTAAAGATAGGAGTCAAATATATAAAATATTATATGCACTAATTAACTACCGATAAAAACGCTATATTGCATTTATTAATTTCGAGATTACCCACACTCATGAGCTACAATAGAGCGCCCTCTATTACCATTGGACCATAAGACTATATTTGAACTAATGGGATCGTTCTACATGACTTTTTTGCACTATACGTCTCAGTAGCAGCAGACAAAACTTATGAAGCGGAGTCCAGGATTGAAGACCGTTCTGAGATGAAACAATTCAGAAGAACGAAGAAGAACAATGAATTTCAAGGCTTTCTCAGAAAAAAGAAAATACGCTTGCAACAATCACTCCGTTATTTTCTTAAAAAGTTGTATGTTTGGTTGAACAAGTGACAGTGTTATCTATACAGTGCGTAGCAATTGCTTACGTTCACCCCAAAATGTTGAGTTTTTCGCTGAATTTGCGAAGCTACGACATTTTATTCGTATTCAACATGTTGGAAACCCTAGTACAGAATTTTAGGTATAAATATATTTTCTTTGTTATTTTGTGTGTATTAGTTGTTTAAAGGCACGGTACAACCAAAATTGACTTGCCAATTTTTATGCTTTGTTTGATAGAGCTATGTATTCTGAGTCGAATTATGAAGATCACATTTTTTTACGATGATTTTGAACGAAGTTATATTCATTTAAAAAATGCTGCTACCCTATAGACCTCTCAAAAGGTCGGGCCGAGGCCGAGGCCGGCCCGGCCCGGCCTTCGCCCAGCCTT
>JAQGAV010001648.1:0-19616 GCA_034691345.1 Phasmarhabditis papillosa
CCGCCCACCGGACAGAGAAGGGCATTTAGAGAAGAGACGGCAGACACAGAATAGAAATAAAACAAGTGGAATTATTAAAATAATCAACAATGAATAAGATTGAGGAACTCAATGATTAGGGTATTTAAGAATTTTTAAACAAGACAGAAAAGTAAGGAATTTGAGTAAAACAGTTCAAATGTGTAAAACAACTTGTTCAAATAAATGTAGAGTGAGGATATGGAACTGTCTATTTACAGTCCCGGATAGGTTCTGATGCCCAGAAATTCCTGGGTACCCTATCTTAGCTATCCCTGCTAGCTAGCTAAAATTTGTTTGAAGTATGTCAAAAACAGAGATTCTGTTTAGATGAAAATGTCTTCGTTTTTATTTTTATTTTTATTTTTTTTTTTATTTTTAGGTAAGTATGTTTTCGCGACTTTTTTTGTTAAAAGTAAGCAAGGTGCTTCTGCAAAATCATCCGTTCAAAAATGTGGCGAGTGATGCTTCAATTTTCGGAGTTTATTTGATTTCCGAATCTAGTTGGTATGTTTTTTCGTGCATAAAAGAGAATTATTATATATAGGCTGTGCTAGTAAGAAATTTTTAAATTCAGAGAGACTTCTTTTTCCATGAAGGTTTTATATAAATGGTTCTTATTGCAATGAAATATAGGAAATTGTTTCTAAAATACTTGAATTATTTTACTTTTACTAAATTACTACTTAAGATACTAATATCCTGTCAACGGAAACCTATAGAGCGCGACAATAATTGAAAACTTAATTATTCGTTAGTCGCGAAGAATTATGTCACTATTTCTATAGAACACGCAATATATTCTTTATATTTGGAAATAAAAGATTGTCGCATCTGAAAAGAATGGACTTGACTGTTTTAGAAGGGTATTCAATCAGAAATTCGTTTTTATTTGGGTCAGATTGAACTCTCCGGCTTCTGCGCGCTATCTAGATGTTTTTATTCTTCCAGTCGCGCTACCCATTTTCAATTGTAAAATTAGCCAATTCGACAGTTGTTTGGAAGAAAATAGCTGTTTAGTTGGTATAAAACTGGATTTTGGCTATTTAAAATAACGTTTGGTGTGATTTATGAAATGATTTCATCATCTTAGGTTTCATAAGTGCTTGCAGTTGGGAAAGCTTAAAATCTATATAAGATACTTGTATTATAACTTTGTCATTATATTAAAAGTTTTTTGACATTTTAATTATTGTTGAACTCTCAGAAATTAAAAAATATATATTTAAAGTGTAATTTGATTCTTTCCTTACCTTATAATATTGGTTCCGTTCCAGCAATAGCTCTCTTCCGAGGGTTGCGAGCAAATCTTCTGAGAAACACGACGCCAAATACCGAGGTAGCCATATAACTGAAAATTAACAAGTTTGATTTTAACTATAAATATACTAGAATTCTCCTATTCAAACGACACTGTCCTACCGACTGTTTAGCAATCTTGATTACCATTTTACAAATACTTGAAACTTTTCGAATAATTACCGAAATCTCCACCTAAACGCTGAATGAGATAGTTTCTTAGAATTCTATTTTAACAAATTCTTTATATAATAATTTACAAAGTAAGTTATATATTTGTTTTTGGCTGTTGTTTAACTTCATTCCATATTATGCACTTTATTGCAGTTATTGTCTATTCTATCCTTTTTCACAGACTTAATCATCATGACTCGTCAGTTTATGGGGAGACGCCATTATTTTAAATAGAATGACTGCTAGATCAGCGGTGGCAAAAGAAAAGTCAGATTGAAAAAGAAGACCATTCAATTGAGGGGTTTGTTTAGAACTTGTGGTACGAACAGTAATCAGTATTCATTAACAGCTTTTGAACAGGGGTTTTGAACAAACAACAAACAAAAAGCAAATAAGTTTTTAGGAAATCTTGTTTGTTAGGGAACTATCATTCAGTGTTTTTCGAAAGAGAGAAGAAAGACCGATTATCTACTAAGGAAGTATACCTAACTTCGAAAAACTTGGAACATTTTAGATATATATCTTTCGCATAAAGTATAGATATTAAGTGGTATTAAACCATATAGTAGTATCTTTGAATGGAGGGGCCAACAGTGTGTTTGTGGTACTTAATATGACAAAATGTTTATTTACTGTTGATAGATTCAGAAATATAAGAAAACCATCTTCTCACGTAGACAATTCTATTTTGACAAGCTTTAAACATTGCCATTTCGACGCAGTATTGAAATATTCGTTGGCTATATGAATGTAACTATCGTAAATGTTTATGAGGACATATGAATGTATTTTTTAAAATGTTCTACGGGTGATACTTTATATCTCAGGTCAATTGTGTGATAAAAAACTCGCGAAAGCTCGTTTTATGATTCCCTGACTGAAAATGTTTTCTGCTAACGTTTGTTTGTTGTGAAATCTAATTAGTTGTAGACGCGAGAAAATGTAATCTGGTATATTCTGCGGACAAACGATATGCAAGTTAGTTCGCACCGTATACCCTTGCATAAGACTTTGCCGCCGACTATAGCAAGTGAAAACACTGATTACTGTAGATTTATTGATGTTTGTAACATCACAGAAAAGTAGTTTATGGTTAACAACAGTTTAATACATTTAGGAAACGAATTCGGATCTTATCTTACTATCAAACAATACTGCTAGAAACGATTAAGCAGAAGTTACTCAAATAAAAGAACTAATATTACTGATCACAATGTTATAGAAGCAATAGAGAACTGGATGTGGAATTTTTTAGCTGCGACACCTCTGATCTGAAAGTTATATATTTAATTAATACAAGTACAAAATCTTTGGTCCGGGAACATATTTTTTTAGCTTAGAACTTTGTACATTAGTATATACAAATATACTTTAGTTTTACTGTATTTACTTTAATATAAAACCGTTTGTTTATTTATTTTACGAAACAAAAAATCATAGATGTTTGGAGAGATGATGTTAGACTACGGAACTTTCGGAAGCGGGAATCCACAGCAAAGCGCTTAGAATTTTGTCTTCTGAGGGATACAAGCCACCGATTTCTAGCTTATGCTGCGAAACTTCTAACCACTTGACTGCCGCGCCCCAGAACAACTACTTTTTAAACATTTTCAAATTCGCTCAGCCCTTCTCAAAATAACAATTCACCTCATAATTAGTGTATGCAGGTACATCGTCGTGACCCGTAAATATAGAAAGTTCACAAATTTCAGCAAGTTTTCCATTTTCTGGAAAATACAGCTCCAATTTGGTTTTTTCAGATGCTCTCAGAATTCCAAGATTCCAGTCAATAAAGGTTGCAGGTTGATCAGCAATAATCTAGAATAAAGGGTTCGGATTATGTATCATGTTGGAGAAATATCAGCACAATCAAATCTGGGTATCAACTACAAGACCGTAATAAACATTAATGTTTGCAAAATGTTTCAGTACTTCAGAAAATGGTACTCAATGAAAATGAGCTAATAAATTCTTGCCTAGTTTTCAAACGGCTGCTCAAAATACTTTTATTTCAAATATCTAGTATAATATACGCATAGTCAGCGCCAAGAGTAATGATGGAGTGTAAAGAATTCAACGGTCTTCTGAGCCCCTTTTGCGATCACCGCGCCAGCAGCCCCGATAAATTAAAATGTTTCCACGGATTTTCATAAGATACTAAACATTATTTTTCTACTATTATTATTATTCTGCTTGTTGGACTTCCAGCTTATACAATGCCAGCTCAGACGTGGAGTTTTAACGGTCACTGCCCGAGTTCGTCTGATATAAAGGGATTGCGAGTCAGAAAGTTAGCACAAACGCAACTGTGTTCGAATATAAAAGTTCTACTTTGGTTCGCGTAACAACGGACACAGGCGCAAAGATGGTTATCCCGCCGTCCTTCCCGGACCGGCCTGATATTTTTGGGCCCAGGCCGGGCCGCAATGTCGAAAACTAGGCCTGGCCGGGCCGGGTCGGGTCGGGCTAGGCAGATTTTCAAGGCGGATCCTGGTTTTTCAGGAATTAATAAGCAATCTGGCCCGACCCGGCCTAATATTTTGGGCTCAGTCCGGGCCGCAATGTCGAAAAATAGGCCTGGCCGGGCCGGTCGGATAACCACCTCTGGGCAGGCCCGTTCCGGCCCATAGTCATCCATTTGTCAGCTTACCTTAATTATATTAACTATATTCTCAATCGTAATGGAATTATAAACACCAGCCATTGAGAAACACATTTGAAGCGATGTTGGTCCAACAAGAGTATTTAATAGTCGATTTGTTATCAAATCAGGCGTATCTTGATTTTCGATTGGCAAGAAGTTGTTCTTTGTTATAAATGAGTAGGGTAATACTTGCATTAGAACCTAAACAAATGTATAGTCTGATTATGTGTTTAGCTGCAGAAGGCTTCGGAAACCCGCAGCTTATTCATCTCTTATTTCGGGCACCCGAAGATTGAATGTTAGAAAGGAGCCGTATCTGCTCAGAAGATTCCCGAATGAATGGTCGAAGCGCTGCCTCGAACAAATCAACTACTATTTGCAGGAAATAAAATATATGTGCAACAAACTTGTTCTACATACAAGCATACTTGTAGATTTCTTTAACCAGGGCGATCAATGTGGAAATATACGAGTGATCCACTACCCGACACTGGGGATCTACCGGATAGCTGTAAACTTACGTCATCGTTCCAAATTGCGGGATTAAAGTACTTGTGACCAAAGTTAACTCGTTTGAACTTCTGGCAAAGCGTAAGCATTTGATCTACGGAAAGAAGCATTTGCTCCGAGTAAATATGGATGATTCTAAACATGGTTTATTCACTATGTACATATACTATGCTTACTGATCATATTAGTTTGCTTACTGAAAAAATCATAATATTTCGTTCAAAATTGATGAACGATAAGATCTACAGTTAAATTTTTACAAGAAATCAGCTGAAAAAATCAAAAAGGAAGGTAAAAATCCAATTCTTTTTTTGGAATGTACGCAATTCAGCGTTATCTTTTGTCCACATGGGTGTGTCTACCGTTTCCAAAAACATGAGATTTTGCCGCGGACTGTAGGTATACTTGAACCACTATATGTTTACTCTCACGGATTGGTAAAGTTTTGATAGCAGTTCAAGCAACACTAGGTTAAGCAGAGCGCTAATTCTATATTCATCGTGGCAAATTGTACTTCAACTTTGATGCAACAGCAAAAAGGTTGTCAAGTGTTGCTATAAAACCGGGGTTGGGAGTTTTAGGGCCGGCCGGCCCGGGCCTGCTCGAAAATTTGGAGAACGCGTCGGTCTGTTCCGAATTCAGCTTGTAACTAACCGGATCTTCACCTTCGTTTCCATCAGTATCTGATAAATTTCACTCGTAAACTCTATTCCAAGAAACTTGAGAAAATAGATTGACGAACACTGAAATATAAATAAAAAGTAGAACAAATTAGTTTTTGGGTTGGAAAGCTCTTTTCCTTTTATTTTAAGTGAACTGGATAAGTTAGTTTAAAAAAGAGGCCTACTCATTAGTTGTATAAGCCAGCTAATGTTAGGAGAAATGTTTCATAAATTGAAGAAAGCAACAAATTCCCTAATGTTTAATGGACTTATGATTGCCGAAACACACTCATTTAATGAACAATAATTTGTAATAGTTTTGACTTAACTTTCGATCAATTTCGAAAGTTCTTCTAACTAGAACTTAAATTTTAGAAACATATGTTTTCTAGCAAATTATCTACTTCCCAAAGTGGAAAACTCAGGGCTGGGAAAACGCCAGGTGGCCCTGCCCGTTTCTCAAATTTTCGGCCCCGGCCGGCCGGCCAGTGAAATTCCCAGCCTGGGAAAACCATTTGACTATTGTTAGTGCAAAACTGTCGAAATCAAGTTTTCTTTTTTCGACTATTATTGAACTGCGGACATCAGTAACCTTAATTACAAAAAATTGGTTAATGCAAACCTCATCCAGCATTTTCTTCAATATCACTGAAACATCAATCCGTGAATTAGCACCATTCATGGAATCCAGCAACTTGAAACCATAAGACTTGGAATTTTGAAATGCTTCAATGGAGAAATCTATTAGGGCATCTATCCTGAAAGAGTGTAGATAAAGTACTTCGGACAAATATAAGACAACCAACGGGCTAATGCTTACAGTTGAAGCTACTCTTTACATTTGCTGAAACAATTCAATTTCGTTAATCGGTTCTTAGGAGCGAATAGTAATTTACTTGGTTTATGTGCAATTTGGCATGCTTTTTTGGTACTTGCAAGATCCGAAACAATATAAAAAAATACACTTTGGGCAGATACTCTCAGGTCTGGCAAAGGCCGGCCCGTTTCCCAAATTTTCGGGGCCGGCACGAGCCCGCCCGTGAAATTCCCTGACCTGAATACTTTGTCTTGCATTGTTTAAACTTTAAAAGTCTGAAAATAATTTTACAAAACTCATTTTTCACTTACCAAAGTTCGTCTAACTTTATTTTGTCTTTTCCAAATCGTTTAATTGCATTATAGTTCTTCTTATTTGCTACCATTATACTACATATATCAGGATATAAAAGGTATGACGATATGTGAGCTATAAGCTCATCAGGAAGATCAGAAAAACTCATTTCTAAAAAAGTTGGTCATATAGTCTGTTTCAAAACCTTACTGCATGGCGCCGGCCTCACTCAAAGCGCAGTATTGCAAAAGATTGTCTTCAAAAAGATTCTGAATTGCTCATTTCTCGGCGGCAAAGTTTTGCAACACCGAGCACATTGTAAGCCCGGCGCGATGCTGTTTAACTTTTGAAAGAGACTATAGTTTATCTAGAAATTGACAAATATAGACAAAGCAAAATTATTTTCCAAAATTAAAACAAAATAACTTTTTTTAACAAACAAACTAACAAACTAAATAATTTATTATGCTATAATATAATATTATAATATTTAATTGCTAATACTATATTATAACAAAACTTGTAAGTGAAATAAAAAAAATGTTGCTTTCAACCTTCCACGAAGATTGACCATTTTTACAATAAACAAAATAAAACAAAGTGTATTAATTGTGTTGCAGGCAGCAAGAAACAACGAGATGATCCAGGCAGCTGGCACAAGTGATAGCTCACCAGTGAACAAGAGTAAATAGTGAGCGTTTCAGAGAGAAGTATGAGCAAAAGCAAAGAACCTAGGGTTCGGTGTCCAGCTGTTATTAGCTTTGCTTCATAAAATAGTGTAGCCTAATGGTTGAAGCAGCGTTCTCTGAATCCATGAGGATTTGAGGCTGTGGGTTCGACTTCCCGGAACTACAAGGCTTGGAAACAAGCAGCTTAGTTATCCCATGTTTCGCGCACCCGAAGATAAAATGTTAGAAAGGAGCCGTCTGTGCTCCAAAGATTCCGGAATCTATGACCGAAGCCCTGCGTCAAGAAATCTACCGTAATTGTGTGATACGAGTGATACAGGAAATAAATTATTTTTTTTAACTTTCATAAACTAGAAGACGATGAATTGAATCCCCGAAAGCAGAATCTTCCCCACCGAATATACTGTGATTTGAAGTCTGCATCTTAATTCCAAACATCTGGTGCCGGGGCCCATTTTTCCGATAACTAGTATGAGCAATCGGAAAGTTTTCAAACAAAAACGATAAAACGAGGTACCGATAAGTGGTATTACGGTAAACTGGATTTCCAAAATACTGGCAAACTGTTGATCCGGTATGACGAATTGCCGAGAGCTAAAACGGTGTACCGTTTCGTTTACCCACACAAATACTAACCAATCAGAAAAAGAAAAGTTGTATGTACCTTGAAAAAGCGGGAAAATGAAGCCGCCTTTGCAAACAACAAATATGCTCCTATTTTTCCTAATCAGTGCTCTAATTTGCATAGCCTTTTCCGTGCATGGTTTAGAATTTTATGGGCCGACACCACCTCAGCTCTTTTTTTAAAATTGTTTATTAATATTTTACGAAACACGAGATCACAGA
This sequence comes from Phasmarhabditis papillosa, assembly GCA_034691345.1. Taxonomy (NCBI): domain Eukaryota; kingdom Metazoa; phylum Nematoda; class Chromadorea; order Rhabditida; family Rhabditidae; genus Pellioditis; species Pellioditis papillosa. Next base: position 7,954 of record JAQGAV010001648.1, read on the forward strand.
TATTTGGAGGATGAAGTGAGATGAAGGGACCATAGGGAGCCCGGACTGCATTGCACGTCTGTCTAAATCTTTTTACAACGAGAAAGTTGTCTGTGGGACTGCCCGCTAAGTCCCACAAACCGAACATTCTAGAAGAAGTAGGCACCACCACAATGAAAGTTTGACACCGTGACTACGCATACGTGATTGCGTAGTTTATAACTCGGCTTGCATTTTTTACACTTCTATGAAGTTTGCTGCGCTATTGCAAATAATTTCGCATGGATAATCGAAAAGGCCTTCACCAAAACTGAGCAGTTTAGATCCTGGAAGAACGACACATCACTATAGTAGTATGGAGTCTAGGTGTATTACCATCCGACCAGAGAGCCGAAGCTGAACGTTATTTATCTGAGAATGGACCACACAGTCGATTCTATCAAATACATATATATACAAGAATGTGTGAAAATGGTCGATACATTACTTTCTCGGTAGGTTCTATCCATCATGTAGTCAGTAGATAACAAACTCTTTATTCGAATGAATAAGAGCAACCAGGGCTCCGAAACTTACGACCGCAAACCGTAGTCGGCCGTCCATATCTCGGCCGTTGTCGTGCCCCGCAAAACAACCGCAACTAGAAGCAATAAACTAAATTTATAGGTTCACGGCCGTACCACCGAATCTTTCTGGATTTACTTTTCGTTTCCGGCATAGGAATGAAAAATTAGTGTTGCATTAATACGATAATTTCAATTGTTCATTCTGTTTGTTTGGTATTACTTGTAAAAGAAGATTAATATACATTTCATACGTCACTTTTTATTATTCGCTCATAAGCAAACTATTTTGTGAATCTTGACTAACAAAGAAAAGTTTTATCTTCGTCGAGTTCAAAAAAGAATATTTAGCATAATAATGGGCTGAGATTGTATTAATAAACATTAGAAATGTTACAACTTTACATTAACAAGATACGCGATTTCAGCGCCAACATTTCATCGATTTTAAACTGTATGTTCTAATTGTAAGCTAAAGATGACAAATATAGAGATCATCAAGAGGTAGAAATGGCTCGGCACTGGCTCGTTCGCGAACACGGCTTGCCAAAGCCGACAAACGAAATAAAGAACTGTACCTCTTTTAGAATAATAAAGTTATTTGTTTATAAAACTATTGAATGAAATTGTTCGAAAAAACTCGCGGGTATAGTTTTTTTGCAAGCTCTTTTGAATGGTATATAAAAACTAAAAATAAGCCAGGTTTCCTGCAACAGGATTTGACTGCTCTACACATAGAGCCAAATTTCCATGGCGCGCTCATTTAAAACCACGTCAATGTCCGGCGTGGGGTTGGCACGCCATGAACATTTGGATCTCTGAGTAATTTGCTCTGTCCCTGTCCGTTAGAGCGCGGCGAGCCGTGAGAACAACAAACAATAAGAGTTACTGATGGATAATAAGTTCCAGGTTCTTGGTTCGAAATGTTGGCGCTGGATTTTCCGGTACTAGAATCACATGAAAGATATTCAAATTGGTACCTTGACGTCCATCTGAAACGATTATAAGTGAAATATAGAACCCTTTCAAGTTTTATTTGAACCGTATGTTACATCCAGAACTCTTAATGGGCCGGGACGGCACAGTCCGGACCTGAAATTTTTCAAAAAAGTTGACCTCGGCCGTGCCCGGGTTTTGGAATTTTAGGCACGGCCTGAATTATAGACCAAACTCTTTTTGCAATTTTTGTTTGTTCAACGAAATTTTTTTTTGTTTTTCACCAAATCACATAAGGGGGCCCTTATGTATCTGTTCTTATAATTATCTGTTGTTTTTTTTCGGAAACCAGGCCCGGCCCAGGGCTGAATTGAGAGGTCTGATTACATCAATGAATGTGAATATTATATTTTTGGTGATTGCTAACGTCTCCTGGTAAACTTATGGAATATCTCGAGGAATTCGAAATACTTTGAGTGAATTATTGAAATATTTGAGGAAAATCAAACTAATTAAGAACAATTGAAAATTAAAAACACGTTTTTACATTTTATCGAGGTATATCTTACCATTCGTGGTGTTTCGGCTCCAGAAAAGGATCTGGTGACTATTTTTTGACAACATGTACGTGGTACAAAGTCAGTTTTGCCATCTCGACCAATTTTCCATAACTTATCAGATGAATCCTCCAGTAGACCAAAGATTTCTCCCTTTTTAACTTCAATGTGTGGTCCATCGTAGTTGTAGAGTATTTCTACGCATGGTACTTCAATCGTTTTAAAGTACTAAAATATCTTCTATAGACTACAGTCAACCGATATTATTAGTTATTTTTCTAATAATGGTTCATAAAGTTGGGTTGTGGTCCTAATTTTCGGGAGGCGGTGGTTATTCACACTATTTTCTGTGAGCAACTGAACGCTAGTGTGAGTAATTGGACTGGGCGTACAGTTACTCACAATTTCAATAAACTCTATCCTAGTGTGGGGAACTGCCCGAACCCCTAATTTTCCCTTTCTCTTTTAAATTTAAAACAAGATGGTCTAGACCAGCTGCACTTGTCTCTCATCATATACTTTTTGTATTACTTCAACTTCTGTTTAGGTTAACGTTCATGGAGGTGTGTGGGTTTTTAATTCATTCCTGGCATTGTATGATTTAGAAAATGACTATTGCCGCTCTTAGAATTTCAACAAATGACCGTACCATTCGGCGCCGCAACGATTTCAACAGATGAACAGATGATTGTTTCTGAGGGAGTGGCGGAGTAGTTTGACAAGGGGCCTAAAAACGGATCTGTTTAGAAGTTCAATATTACTTCCTCAATTGATTTTAAAGTATTTTAACCACTTAAATACACGGTACACCCCAAATTTACTGCACCCTAGACCAGGAAGCGGAACCCAGCGGCAGATTGCCAAACTCCTCAAACACACACATTTTTGAAAAACAAAAAAAAATTCTACCATTTTGTTAGCTGATAAATCACGTAAGCAAAAAAAAATAAACCGAATTCGCATTGCAAATATACTTTTGACTGATATTTTGTTCTCACCGGGCTACAGTAACCCAAATTAGGTGCACCAAAATTGAATATCTTGTACAATCCTGAAGTTTTCTTCAATTTTTATATTCTTTATAAATTTGGGAATAACTTTTTGGGAGGAATAACATAAAAAATACAAATTCTAACAAATGTCTGAGTGTACCATGCCTTTAAAGATACTTACAATGCATGTTCTGTGAATTGGCTTATGAAGTGGTTCTGAAACCGAGTTGGATTGCGGCTTCAAATCATTATACGACTGTGTCTGCATATTACTAATTCGCGACAAAATAGCCTGAAATATTGAAAATCAGTTATCGATTAATAAATATTCAGGGTGATTTTATAAGAGTTTTATTAGTAACACGCGCAATCTGAGTGAATCGAACACAATTGATTCAGAAAAAAAATTTTGCCTCCGATATTTTTCAAAATTGAATTCTGCGCGACAAAAGGGGTCTACATTGACCTCATATAGTGAAATATGTCGATTTCTTATTTTTGCGAACACTCAAAGTGCATTTAGCGGATATTTGAATTTGTTGCTCCCATATCCGCGATTCGTTCTACGCAGATCTACACTTTGCCATCTGAATCCGGATCTGGATCAATCCTCAAAATGTCTGATCTTGGCACGGTTCCGAATCCGGATCTCGATGCCCGCCCTGACAATGAACTGGTATCGGCTACAGGCCTGCACGCAACATACACTTTCTTACCTCTTTCGTTACCGCCATTTCTTTTCCGACTGCCTCCACTGCAGCAGCAAACCCATTTTGAGACGCGTTATTTTTCTTAACTGTCTCCATAATAGATTTTACATTATTTGAGAGCTCTCCATTCACCTAATGCATAATAATGATATGTTCAAAGCAGGATTTATACACTTACAAAAGTCTCTAAATTAGTTTGTCCTTTTTCAACTGCTTCCATTTTGAAGAGAATGTTTGCTTGGACTGTTTCGATACCGGCAATTCGGTCAATCAGTGAGCCAATACTATTTATTACTTGGACATCTACCTATAAGGCTTAACGATTGTTTTAAATGTCTTAATGATTAAAATTTCTTAATTTCACAGATGTTTAGAGCGAAGATGTTATAAGAACAATCAGATATTTGGGACGCGTGAACAATTAAATCTACTTACCGATTGGTTTTTCTGATCTAGGCTATCAAATCGAGTGGTTAGTTTCTCCAGAATCATCTCAAGACGATCCATCTTTTGCATTAGTAAACTAGCTTCACCTTCGACAACGTTCAACTTTTCCTTCTATAATTTCAAAGTTACACATTGTAACTTAAAAGCATTACTAAATTACAATTGTTATAACTGAAAATAGCTGAAATAATAGTATTGGTTTGTTAACAACTCGAGCCAGGGCAGGGAATTTCACGGGCCGGGGCCGATTTTTGAGAAATCGGCACGGGACCGGACCGGGACTGGGCCGAAAATTTGAGATACAGGCCGGCCCGGCCTTTCCCAGACCTGACTCGAGCTACCTAATTCGATCGGATCGCCCTAGAAGCAACCGATCCCGTGAGCTCTGACACCCAATTTCGGGATACTTCTTTAGGAATTGAAATGTTTCTAGTTAACTTTTAGGTTTACTTGCATTGAATTAATTTAATCCGAACCTCTTCTTCTTTCCAGTTTTTAAACAATGTAAACTGTTTAACATTCAGCTCATCTTCCAATAATTCTTCTAGATTCGAACTGTATTCATGCGCGCAGAAGAAGCCCAATTGTTCATCGTAGAGGCTGTCCATAAAGATGGCCTGAAAAACAATTTCATCTCATTTTAATTTAACCTTCCATCCGATTTGTCTTTCAACCCATTCAATTTCGAAATAGTTGCGATCCTATGATCTTATTCACAAATTAGAGAACTATCGGTTTCCTTTACCGTTCGTAAATGCGGACTCTAAATAAGCTTGATTACCAATTACAGTGAGTCATATAAAATGTAAAACTACAAATCTAATATAGTCTATCTCAAGACCTAGGTTTCCAGCACGGTATCACGAGCGGGGAGGCGTGTTATAAAAATGAATGCACATTTGGAGAAAACGCAACACGTCGACCGATTTTACATTCATTTTATAAAACACTGCGGCCGCTTGTTATAACGCGCTGGAAACCTTGGTCTTGAAATGGACTATACCAACTTTCCATTAAAGTAAACGTTTTCTATATCTCTTCCAATGCTGCACACATGATTTTCAATAATATCCTAAACACCCAACTTTACTACAGATATGTGTAGTTTAAGAATGTTAAGAAAAAACTAACTATTAACTTCTAATTTACTTTACCACTACTTTTGCACCCACCTTAGCATCCATCGTCGGCAAATATAGCAATTAGGTATATTAGCGGAGCAAGAAACTGCGACCAAATTGATAAATAAAGCAACTTTACCCATGAAAATCAATAGCCAGCTACTTCCCATATCTTATCAGTGATCATGCCAGCGGGTTACAAACAATAAAAGTGTTCAAAAACAGCTTTCATTTTCGAATACCTCCCGAAATAGGGGGAATTCCAGGAAACAGAGCTACCCTTTTCAGAACGAATAACTGAATAAATTTCTTAATAATGCGAACATAATTGCATTGAACTCATTCTAAACCGTGAGAATAATGGTTTCTGACAAACGGTTATAACTGACAAGCATTGAGGCGGAATATAAACATTATGAAAATAAAATGTTTCAGAGGATTATTTAGCATCTTATTGCAAGATTGAATTAATTTCAGAACAAATTGTGTTGGAAAGTAAAAATATGTTACAAAAAAATTTGTTACATTGATACTAATAACGTTAACTATTTACACTCAGTGTACAAAATGTGAACTGCACAGGCCCCGACCTGAAAAATACTAATTTTGACTATTCTGATAACGGGTATAATAACTCTTATTGAAGTGGTATTAGAACAATTAGAACAATTAGAACAATTAGAACAATTAGAACAATTAGAACAATTAGAATATAACAAACAAAAACAATTACAAATAGGTATAGTAGACGGCCGGTCTTCATGTTTGAACGTGTAATTTACTGTTACAGAATTAATCACCGTACGCGGAATTACGTACAAAAGCAAAAATTTTAAAATCCGATTTATCCTCTTGTTTTTCATTTTTCTTTCTGTTTTCTTTTGTAAATCTGATCCAGACACAATAAGCTAAATTGTGAAAACAAAACAATAGCGATTCTTGATAAATGCCAATAGAAAAATTAGTTGGGAATTTTTACTGCATTTTAAACTCTTAAAGGACTACGAGGTTTCGAAGTCCTTTAATAGCATGCCATCCATCCGTCGACTATAAAAAGATTATATTCATTATGGGTGTTAAAGGTAAAAAATAATTATTGAATTATTACTCGGGTAGAACTCTGAAAAGAAGCAGAATAACCATGCAACACTTTTCGATATATCTACAATCTATCATCCTCTTGAAGGGTGAATGTATTTGGTTTTAGATTTCTTTTATTTGTTGCGTAATTCCTGCAATTTCATTGACTACGAAGATGTATACCAAGGTCCAACGACTCACATAAATCTGTTTTCCAATTTAAAATAATTCATAATTTTCCCAGAATGCCTGAAATAAAATAATCGCAAGAAGTTGTATGTTGATTGACTTTTGACTTGTAGCAGACTAATGGTTCTCATGTTGTAATTATTATATTGGCCAATTCCGTTTCTACTTAGGACAAGATGGTCGAGTAAGTTCAATTCAGCAAGACTGAAGAAAATAAAATCATCCAAAATTCTAAGTTGAGACTTGAATTTTGAATTTTCCTGACCTCGCTGTTCTAGTGAACCAATAACGTTGGCAGACGGTAAACCCTATTTCGAGCACTGGCGAATTTCAGCAGCACTACTTATTATACTTTTCTGCTGTATTGGAATAGCTGTAGAGATATTATTCTTAGTGGTGGGCCTTTTCAAAGTATTAATATATTCGTTTCTTAGAATAGTTCTTAGTTATCACCATTTTGTGGTTTTAGGGTGTACGGTACATGTGTGGCTGGAAGTCTAACTTTTCTATAACAATTCTTATCGGAATCGCTATTTGTGGGCTACAGCAACATGTTTTTACTTTACTTGCTTGTATTACTTCTTTATTTGACCTTTATGACTGGGACGAGCAGTACTGGCTCAGGGTTAGTTAACCATTATATTTTAATGGTTTAAAGTAACGATTGAGTTATAAAAGCCGAATAATGCCTTTATTAAAATCACTAAGTTATTTCTTCTGCAATGCTTTCCAACATATAAATTACAATGTTTCAGTTTCTTGGCAACGGACTTAGTTTTCCCTTCTTCACAGTTGTTGTATTAAATGTTTCTTTGACAATTCATCGTTTTATATACACTATATATCCAGTTAGTGCTAGCTCTATTTGTACCGAGAGAATATGTAAGGTAACTTCTTAACTATCTTTAAAAGTTATAATATTATATTATAGAAATGGCTCTTTCATATTATTGTATTTCATGTTATCGGTTGTTTGTTTTTTCAATTCTCCAGAATTGTCAGTTTTAGATGGATTCCAAAGGCATTGATGACATCTATTTCTGGAGACACAAGTCATGGATCACTTTTGGTTCTGTAAGTAAAATCTAGCAAAATTAAGAGAATTTATAACTGCCAGATGCTGTGAAATAGAGTTGGTGTCACAATAATTAGGTTATCTCATCCATCATTCCAATATACCAATATAATATTTTTATTCTTTAGTGTAAATATATTTACCCTTAATAGCTTTATATCTACCATAATCATACTTAACAAATTGATTAGATTAACAAAAATAAACTGTAAACGCGTTGTTAATCTTTTCTTATTGGATTCAATATTCAAAATAACATGTGAAGTATAAGAGATCGTTGCTCTATATCTGAGGAAATTGTTCATTTTTGTGCGCTTAAATTGTAAAACTTATTGTATAATACACAAACATTCTAGATTAATATGACCGACCAAACACGACTAATAATGCTAATGATTTCAGATTTAATTCTCTCGGCAATTATGTTGTCGGCATATTTAATGCGATCGCTTTCCCGACAATGTTTCTTTTATTATATTACAGAAAACAATTAACATTCACTAAAAATAGAGAACTCAAGTTCACACTACACGTATGTTTGTAAATTTGTAGTCTCAAGGGATCTAGTACGATTTAACCGAATATTCTAAACTACGCTAATTGTTCACTCTTTTGTTGTTTTCTCTAATCACTGGTCACCTTCTAATGTTTATTCAATATGAACACTGACTAAAAGCAATAGGCGGGGTGGCTAGGCCCCCAACAGCCCTATGTGATGGACTTTTCTTTGTAAACACTAATGAAATAGTCGCAATCCTAGTATTTCGGAAAGAGAATCATATTGCTTACATGGGTAATTTCAACTACCTATTTAGGTTGGACTAGTTGTTGTTTTTGAGATATTCTACGGCATTTTCACAGAGGTTACCTCTGATTCGATGAATACATCTGAGTTAATTCTACTATGTACAATTGTTAATATCAGCTACTCTTATATTATCATACTTCCTTATATTTTTCTAAATGGGTAAGTTCTTCTGGAAATTAAAAGAAAACTGAAAGACTGTGCAAATTATCAATAATTGAAAAATTTCAAAACGTTAGAATAGATGTTATTTCAGAAGAATCCGGCGTCGCATTTGTTGTTTTAATGTCAGACAAGTCGCTGTAGTTACAGTTCCTATTGCTGTTACTAGCAGTCGACCCGAACAAGATCAATCGGCATGAAGCACTCTTCTATTTTATATATTTTAGTTGTTACTCACAACTTTTAAAGATTGAGTACCATACTATGCCAGTCAGAGGTGGTTATCCGGCCGGCCCGGCCTGACCTCCAAAATTTCAAGCCGGGCCGGCCGGGCCGGATCTGATGCCAGTAGTCATTCATATTTTCTGTCTATATGTCTAGAACGAGTTTACATAAGGGTCGTTGCCTCTTTATATAGATTACAAAGTGATAAGGTCGAAGGGCATATGTCAACAGTAACGACAGAATAAACAATAAAGCCAGTATATTTATTATAAAGAATCAGAAATTGTGTTTATAAATATCACAAGAGATCAGATGATTAGGAATGACTCTGAGGAATTAGTAATATGAGGTGAATACTTGCTCCTATAAATGAATAGATCCATTGCGGACAACTAACTGACTAACAAGAAGGCAGTGCATCATTTAATGATTTCATCATATATGCATCATAAAGATCTTTCTCATTTACGAACATATCGTGGAAGTTGTATAGCTCCATATCAACCCGATTGTTAGTTTCAGCATCCTTAATCAAATTATCTTTGCTGTAATAGCTAATCAAATGATTTAAGGGGTTTGATTAGGTAAAGTTATGTCTTATTGTTGAGTTCTTTTCGCAGGAAGTTTGAACTTTTACAAAATTAAAGTGTAACTCAACAAAAAATAGCAAAATTGTCATGTAGCTTGTACCGCTAGATTTAGTTTTAAATTGTTAGACTTACCAGTACTGCTTGAATCAAATGGAGTACTTTGCACATTCGTTGACTGTAGTCTACTTTTCCCATGGAACTGAAATAACTCCCATTATTTTTCATTTGTTTAGTTTTTTCATAATATGAAAACGCTTAGAAAAAATTAGCCTCATTAAACATTTGTGGTTACTAACCTGTACCAAACGTGCAACTCCTGGAAGACCTTTTTACGCAGAGATTTAGCTATTCGTTCAATGTTCGGAGTACAGTTTTCCATGTCTGAAATAAAAAAAACGTCTCACTTTTGTGCGCAACAGCTTGAAAATGATATCTGAGCGTTAAGTTTACAGCTCTGAACTCCTTCAAGCTTTCCTTCCATTTATGATTATTTTGTGAAGGATATAGGCAAGTTCAAAACATTTACATATGTTATTGAAGAAATATAAAACTTACTAGAATTCCACATGCACAGGACTAACAGAGCTGCATATTCTTCGTTTTTCACTTTAAGATCGTACAGCTCAAAGAGAACCTTGTTGCGCTCACGACCGAAGCTAGCGACCAAAACACTAAACACATAATTATGTCAAAATATAATAATATAATTAATCTATTATTTATTCTATAATATTATTGTTAAAGCTTAGTAAACTTACTTGTAGAGGTTTTCCTTTCCAAATTTAGTGGTAGCGAATAAGTCACTTGCGAAATCTTCGATGTAGTCGATATCCAAATAAGTGGTTTGAAGTCTAACAGACCTAGAACAAAGTGAAACTTGAAAGAATATTTATGAATTTGGTGTAATAAAAATAACATATCTAAAATATAAACTAATAAACTAATGAAACATATTATATTCACTTACTTTCTGCAGAATTCACTAGGAGGTAGTCTCTTTTGCGTTTTATAAGCTCCATCTAAAACCCACATGACACCCATTGAATGAGCAAAAACGACAGACTAAAAGAACAATTATCTGTATTTTTAACAATATATTCCTATGCTTACCTGTTCTTGCGGGGTTAGTTCAGCAAATTCTGATTGAAATATAGTCCATAGAAAACTGTTTAGTTTTCCTACTTGACAGCGACAAAGTTTAAAGTGAAGACGACAGCGAACTCGGTGTAAACCCTAAAAGACCCCAAGTAATGCACATTTATTAGAGATGCTGCAGTATCTTTTAAATTCCGAAAGCACATCTGATTTTGAATTATCTCTTTATATGGAAAAGGTAGTTAAAAACTAACATACACAGTTGCCATGAGTATAATATTACTCATTTTAATAACAGAAAGTGTCTTTATGAGAGCTAGCTGCTTACCGGATATGGACCTTCCTGGACTTCCTCTGCACTGGCCGTCGACTTAATTTGAGTTTCGGCTTCAGCTAGGTCTTCGCAGTACTTCCTAAAATTGCACAGTTTGTTAAAGATGAGTTATGACTGCTTACCGATAACTTCTAAATATTTCATAGAGATATTCCGGTTCATCCGTATCGCTTAAGGTAACTACTTCAACAGGCTGTGGAGACCCCTACAACGTAATGCTTTACAAAAATCATAATAACTTAAGTTTAATAAGCACACTTATACGTCAAAAGTTTGTTTAATTGTAACAAACTATTATATATTATAACAATTCTAACCTCATCACTGCTAGCGGTTACCGATCCTGACAGGGACGCTGACACTCTCTGCGCATCTTTCTTTAGTTGTACCACTAAACAAAATTTGTTGTTTTATATTCTTCAGTTACTCACTTTCTTCCTGCATTCCATTTTCCATGCATAATCGAAAACGGCACTTTCTACACATAGCCCTCCCTTGAGCTAAAATTATGATTTGTTATTAGTCTATTTTTGTGAATAAAGAAGTAGCCTTATATCTGTTAGGTTATTTGTCTGGTTTGGAAGGTGGCTGACTAACGCTGGGTACTCTATCAATACAGTAACTAAACTGTTTTAACAAGATATAGTCCATAACAAAAAGAAGACTGCAGTGCGCGGTGTCGTGTAAGGTTTCAAAAATCGCTCGCTCTAAGGCAAAATTAAACTTCTATTTATGGTTCGATGCGCACTTTTTTGTTTCTTGTCAGAAAAATATTATTGTACTAGTTTTATTTTGTATCATGT
>JAQGAV010001649.1:0-19596 GCA_034691345.1 Phasmarhabditis papillosa
ATATATATATATATATATATATATATATATATATCTTCAAATTGTATAGTCAGCGCCGAGAGTAATAATAGAGTGTCACTTGCGTATTTATAGGCTTTCTAACACCTCACCTGCAGGTAAATTGGACGCGCGTACTTGCAAAGTACAATATTGAACGGAGAGTTGCCGCCGGATGCTGGGGCGGTGCTCGCAAAAGGGGCTCAGACGAGCGTTGAATTATTTACACTCCATCAATACTTTTGGCGTTGATTATAATATAATATGATTCATAATCTCGTACCTCGTTTTATAGTCTGAATGATATGAACTTGACAATCCCGTGGTAGTACTGTTACTATACGAAGATGACATAGAAGATGAGTTTCGCAACGAAGAACTCATAGACGGGTTACGGTAACTCGATGTGGATGCGGACATTGAGGAGGATGGGTTACGGTATGATGACGTCATCTGTGTTCTAGAAGTTCCAACGGAATATGGATCATAAGAACTGGCTCGCGAGTAACGTGGTACGTTGGACTGAAAACAAATTTATAACGTAAAACATTTCTTGGAAATAAATTCAAGAACAGATTTATATACAAGGGTTATATATTAGTGGCATACCAGTATAGCCGCCAAAACACCGCTGATAATTTTATAACCCGCTCCTCGTTTCGATTCGCGCCAACGAAGACTGAATGTTAGAAAGGAGCTGTCCCTGCTCAGAAGATTACGGAATGAATGACCGAAACCCTGCCTCGAATATATATACTATCATTGTGATACGAGTGATACAGGAAATAAATAACTTCAAAATACTTGCTCGTTTTGGTTTCAGAATGAACTATTGTAGTGCTGTTCAAGAATGAAGAGGCCGTATCGTCTTCGTATTTTTTGAAAAAGTTGCTTCTTTAGAAAACTTTGTGGGGGAAAATGATGTGAAATGGGTCTTTAAAAAATTAGCATGGCCTCCTCACTTTTAAATTCGACTATAGTATAGTCTATAACAAACAAAAGACCTCTAACAAACCTTACGCAACACCGCGCACTGCAGTCTTCTTTTTGTTATAGACTATACCTGTTTCCAACCTTAAAAATAGAGATAGTTCTTATTAATATAAGTTTAATTAGCTTAAATAGGACTAGTAGTGATATTTTGTTCGAATGCTAACCAACAGCAGAATCAATAATATTTAGAGTGTCCAATAAATATGGGAAGTGTAAAACTCATGCGGGGGGCCGCCCGATCATGCAGCATAAGAACGAAAACAGCTGAGGGGTTCAAAACAAGATCAGTCCAGCCAGGACCTAGATTATCGGCGAAAGCGGTCTATTTTTATATATGAAGTAGATTTTTCTTATTTTAAAAGCTTATAGGGTACTCATTTTTTTATCCTTTTTTTTTATGTAAGTATTATCTAAACCTAAAAAGTTTGCTTTACTATTTGGTAGTCAAAAACTTATAGATACAAACTCTATTAAGCTTCATTCAAATCTGAAACACTGGGCTCAGCCGCCTGTTTCAACAAGCTGTTCATAAAATATGTTTTTGACATAAATATAACAAATCTCCTAAAACTTCAGAAAAGTATTTCTTTTATTCAAAATATCACTTCTACTATATCACCCACTAGAAGACCTGGGCCCGTATCCACGAAAAGGGTATCGGCTGTCGCATAGGTGGTTATTCGGCCGGCCAAGCCGGGCCGGGCCGGTAACCAGCCTCGGTTATCGGGTAGTACCTTTTCAGGCTACGCTAGTGTGCGCATGTAGTACACGAAATACGCTGTATGCTTTCGCGGGGGATATGGACTCAGCTTTTAAAACATTTTATCCTTCTAATTTTACTATAACTTACCGTATTAGCATTAGCATTTCTTCCACCATAACTAGTCTTATAAAGTGACGGCGATGAGTCGGATTCCCGCTCACCTCTCCCGACACTGCCACTTCTGTTTCGCAGTGAGGAATACATTGTCTGAAAAGATGAGATTCGATTACGAATAGAATATAATGGTTTAATATTTCCGAGACTTTAAATTACACAAACAAACAAAATATACTTAATTGTTAGTTCTTAATAGGGTCGAGTTTTCGTAATAAGTAAATAATGGAAATAAGTTATCGTTTTATAGCCATTATGTTAGCGCGATATACAAGTAGCTCAGGTGTTGAAAAGTTAGACCTCGACTTTATGCCACCGCTCGTTCGCCAAGGCAATGCTTTAGAGAGACCTATTCTCATTCTATACTTAGAGTTCATTTTTCACAGGAACGCTTCAACCATTCAAAAATTGGACATTCAAAAACTCAGTTGTACAGATCTAGGTATGGCAATTCCAATTATATATAAACAACCATGAATTTCTTAATAAAATTATCCAGAAATTGTGCATTAAGATTTTACTATTTGAATTTTACTGTATCCTTTTAGGTGCATCTTAATGGTTATCTTAACAAGAAACGCTCCCGAGTAAAATATAGAATAGGATACAAAAGGTTTGAAAACAAAGCAGAAACAAAGTATAAAACAAGTAATGTCGAATTGAATGCAGTAGTCAGTCAATTGTGGAACGTTCTGTGGTAGTAATATTTCTAATATACCTGTCAAAAGTTTTGCTAACAATATGCTATTAAGCTGTGAACTTTTTTCAACAGAAGGAATTGTTTGCAAGCTATTCAAGTCTCAATTCATTTGCAGTCGAAACACTTCTTCAAAATAAATTTGCAGTTCTTTTAGGCTTCTCGATAGCGCAGCTGACGGCCGCAGCATGGCTATTCTGCTGACCGAAGTTCAACCAAAAAGTTTTATGTTTTTTGCAATATTTGTAAATAGCTATATGAATAAACAATAATAAAAGCAAATTAAAATAGTTATAGGATTGAACGAAACCAGTTTGAAAATGTCTTACCAAACTTGACTTTAAAGTCTAAATTATAAGGCAAATTTCAATAAGTTTTACGCCAAAACTTATTCACTTAAGGTTTAACTTGATTGTTTTCCTGTTTTTGAATTTAACTTCTTTTAAAAAACAATTTTCCGGCCGGACTTGGCTTCGAAAAGTAGCTCTAGGCCTGTATGCAACACTTTTAAACGAGAAGCTTACTTATTGTATTCTTAATATAAATATAAAAGTATTTAAGTATAAAAATGACAAATAAAGAAATTGTAAAAATGTTAAGAAAGTATATATATGATAAAAGTGTATTGCTCTAAACGAGAGTGCGAGATTACAACATTCGTCGGCAACTGTTCATTAAAATAGCAGAATAATATAGGAGAGTGCAGACTGAAACATTTAAAATATATTAATGGATGGGGATTAATCAGAGATGAGTTACTTATTAGTATAGTCTATAACAAACAAAAGACCTCAGAGCGCGGTAGTATACATAGGCTTCCGCAATTGCGTATTTGCATTTTTCTGAATATGTTACAAAATAAAACTAGTACAATGATATTTTCTGACAACAAACAAAAAATTGCGCATTGAACCATATAAAGGAAGTTTTATTTTGCCACAGAACGAGCGATTTTCCAAACCTTATACAACACCGCTCACTGTAGTCATTTTTTGTTATGGACTGTAGAGGATGCGACTGTTAGAACGATCGGTATAACCATCTATTTACGTTACGTTGAACAGCTTTAAAAGAAATTTACTAACTTTTTTGTTTTGATCTATTCCAATTGAATAATAATATTTATTCAATTCTCAAGATTATATCTATCTGATTGTCGATGCCTTCTTTCCATGCTCTTGGTTCACTTCTTGCTGTTTGCATCCAAACTTCTCCTAGCTGTTCCTTGAATTGATGCCTCCATCTTTTATTTGGTCTTCCCATTGGTCTTGTAAATTGCATGGGTCTCCATTCGACTAGACGGCGGGTCCAACGATCCGGGCTCATGTGAGAGACGTGTTGTGCCCAGTTCCACTTCTTTCTTGTTGCTCTTGCGCGGATGTAGTTTTGCGATGTTGGCCTTAGATGGCGATGGATGATTCCAATTAAATACGTTTGCATATTCCTGTATCACGGCCCGTATGAAGAGACGTTCATTCTGTTGTTAAATTTATTCTTTCGGATTGGCCGTTTTCAAGAACACTAGTTTTAAATTATATATCAGCAGGTTCGTGAGTTTGAGTAAGTTGTTGCTATAGTAAGATCCGGGTGTAATAATAGAGTGTTAAAAAAGAATCTCGTTGAAAATGGCTCCGAAAGATTTACAAATACAAAAATACACGCAAAATTGCATAAAAATACTCAAGTAACACTCCAATATTCATCTTCAATCAGACTATAGTGTATCATTAGCACCAATGACAGTATGAAAGGTTGTTCAAAGATATCCTTTGAAAATGCAGAAGTTTGTTCAAAATATAGTAAACTTAGTTAAAATAGGATATTAGAGGTAATAGGGCATTCTTTAAGTAAAATAATAGTATTTATCTACATAATTGTTAATTAACTAAAAATATAAGAATAATTCGTTTGGATTATTTGAATTATAAGCTAGTGTCTGCGTCTCTTCTAGCCATTCAACAACGGTCTGATCTCTCGCCGCGTTCCTTTTCCCATCCGAAGTACGCTGCACGCAAAGGTGGGTTCAGTGGATTTGTTTTGTATAAACTATTATAAGATTACTGTTGTTATTATATATGTTCGAAACTGTAATATCTCATACATATTTATATTACTTTTTTAAATTGTGGAACTTATTTCTTGAATGTTTCCATATTTGATAAAAGTTTTCACATTTGAAATGTTTATTAAGTAGTAAGATTAAGAGTTTTCTTGAATAAGAGAAAGAGATCATTATTTAAAAAGGAATTCCAAATTCGAATCCTGAAGTGTTGTTCATTGGTTTTCTCCATCCGCCAAAGTCCTTTTCTATTTCTTGGGCCACTTTGAGCAGAATTTTGTCAGATCCGGGTGAACCGATTATCTAAAGTGAGAACAATAGTATAGTCTATATCAAGACCTAGGTTTCCAGCGCGATATCACGAGCGGGTTGCAGTGTTATATAAAATGAATCTCCTTTAGAAGAAGACGCACCTACTTCGACCTATTTTACATTCATTTAGATAACACTGCGCCCCACTCTGATACCGCGCTGGCAACCAATGTCTTCATAGTGATTTTTTGTTTGTCTTATGTTTTTATTCCTTCTTTTGCTAAATAAATTATTAACTACATATAGACTATAGTGTGGGATGCGTAAGTAGAAAAAACACGCGCTAGTTGATGAAAATATAACGGTTAAGTTTCGAAATTATAGCCTGACTTAGGTCATACCGTTTCAATGTATGTAATTAAAAAGTAAGTTTTCAACTTTAAAGCAAATCATTTAGATTTCTAGGCCAAATATTAAATAAAATAAAAACTGATAAAAATCATACCTGTACCCCTATAGGAATACCATTGTTGTCTAGTCCTATTGGACACTGTACTGCTGGTAGTGTAAGAGTATTGAATAATGCAGTATAGGACATGTTAAAAGGAGCAAAGTAAGGTTGGTTATGAAACATTGCAGTGCAGGGCCAGCTAAAATAGACAACTATTAGGTTGGTATAGTCTACATCAAACAAAAAGCCTCAGAGCGCGGTGGTATACATTTGCTTCCCCAATTGCGTTTTTGTATTTTTCTGGACATGATACAAAATAAAACTAGTACAATATTGTTTTTCTCACAACAAACATGGAATTGCGCATCGAACCATATAATGGAAATTTAATTTTGCCCTATAATAGAATAGATATTAGCCAAACTATTAGCCAAAATTAAACTTCCATTGCATGGTTCGATACGCAGTTTATGTTTGTTGTCAGAAAAATATTATTCTACTAGTTTTATTTGGTATCATGTCCAGAAAAAAAAACAGATATGCAATAGCGGAAGCCTATGTAAATCACCGCGCTCTGAGGTCTTTACTTAGTTATTGGCTATAAAAGATCAAACGGAGTGCAGTTGGTGTCCCGATTTTAAGTTTTGCTATGTATGGTCTGTGCCAGAAATAGGTTTCTAGCACCGCGTTCTGAGGATCAGCGGTGATAAATGAAATGAACGGAAGACTCCAATTCAACCTTTAATTGCATTCATTTTATAAAGCCGCTGTCTACCAGGGTACTGCGCTGGAACCTATCTCTTCTATAGTCTGATTCGAAACGAACAAGGGAGTGGAGAAAATATATTTCATGCCATAACTGCTTGTACGCAATTACGTTTGGCTTATAAATAATTTTCTACACTCCCTTGTTCGTTTCCAATCAGACTATAATAGACTGTATTGTATTATTGATATACAGAAATTGAAAGAGAACAAACCTTGGAAATATCAGTATTCCATTATCGCCCAGAAGATTCTTGAGTCGATCAGCAGCTTCGTTTCGCGTTTGGATGTACTAAAAATAGTTTGTTTTTAAAACTTTACCTGGCTGAAACACTTTCGAACTATTTGAATGCTCCGTTTGGTTTCCATTTCGAGAACAGAATACAAAACTATATTTCACTATGAGAAGACGACCACTTAGGTGTTATAAGATTTTAGACAAATTGGTCAATATTGCGCACTGCGTAAGGGCGCGCGCAGCGATGTGGTCTAGGCCTTGATACAGATACATTGTTAGGTTAACGGGTGTTTTAGCCTAGTGATTAGAGCAGCGGTCTCTGAATCCGCGAGGATTTTAGGCTGTGGGTTCGACTCCCCGTAGCTGCGGAAGGCTTGGGAAACCAAAACCAAAAAAAAAAAAAAAAAAAAAAAAGTTTCGTGCCCACGAAGATTGAATGTTAGAAAGGAGCCGTCTCTGCTCATAAGATTAAAGAATTAATGGCCGAAGCACTGCCTCGAAGACATTTACTATTATTATGATACGAGTGATTTTGGAAATAAAATAGATAATAGTCAATATACCTGTTGTTTCCTACTTTCACTGTAAAGTGGTGCTCCGTCCAACATGCCCGTTATTATTGCAGACAAAGTATGTTTAGACTGTCCTAGTGCCCATTTTGGCAGCTCGCGAAGACAATTTAAAGTGCCTCCGGTGCCCTAAAAACAACTTTTAATAATATCAAACTAGTTACTTAAATCGAA
Source organism: Phasmarhabditis papillosa (assembly GCA_034691345.1). Taxonomy (NCBI): domain Eukaryota; kingdom Metazoa; phylum Nematoda; class Chromadorea; order Rhabditida; family Rhabditidae; genus Pellioditis; species Pellioditis papillosa. Next base: position 7,073 of record JAQGAV010001649.1, read on the forward strand.
AGTCCCAATTTTCTTTGAACGAAACAAATTAGTAAACATAAAGTTAAGAAAAATAGTTGCTCTGAACACTTACTCATGTTTTGAACGCAGCAGCATCACAAATCAAAATTTCAACAAAGAAACAAATAATATGAATGCCGTAAATATAGTCGGCGGACAAACGATATGCAAATTAACGGTCTAATTGCTTAACTTAAAACGCGTAAATTAGCTATATTTACTAATATAAATTAATTGTTTCAGAAAAATAAGTTAGATAAGGTGTTGCACATTGCATCATTGACTAATCCGTAATTTCGCGCCCCATTGCTCGGCCGCGATCCAATAAAATGTACAGTTCGTACCGTATACCTTTGCATAAGCCTTCGTAATAGTTATGAGCAACAATGACGAATTAACTCTTAATTGGAGTGAAAATCAACATTGTTTAACTATATAGTTGCCCTTTACTATTGAAAAGACCTTGTTATTCCTTGACTATATAGTGTTATTCAAGATGAATAATGGAGTGTTACTTGCGTATTTTAAGAAAATGTTAAGTATATCTTCTGTTTTCGAATACTTTCAGAGCCATTTTCAGTGAGATTCATTTTTTAACACTCCATTATTACTCTCGAATCAGAATATAAGAATCACATTTGTTTGATCTAACCTACCTCAATACTCAATACCAACTGTGCCATCAAAGGTTCTCCTGGAGGGGCCTCCATACTTGTGGCGAAAAACTCCATAGACAATTCTGCATGTTGGAAGTCAATCCGATGAGCTGACACTTTGTGCTTAAGCTCGAAATACTTGGCTACCTAAACACTGTGGTGGAACAGGATAATTTCAAAATTGTAAAGGAAATTAGGCTTGAAGTATGAATTTTGGAAAAGTAGGAAGAAACAATAAATCACAGAATTAATTCTGGCGTGATGACCCAGTGGTTAGAAGATTAGCCTCATTAGCTAGAGGTCGATGGTTCGAATCACCCCGAAGAAAGAATTCTTGCAAATTTGTTCTGATTCGCCGCCTCCTCTCCCTGGGTGCTGTGCTATGAAGTTTCAGTTCCTATGGTTCCCTCTCTCACTTCTTTGCTTTAAACATCTCCGATTTCATGTAACGTAAAATGAATAAACAAAATTTTTTTTAATCAGAAGTTTGAAGCAAAGTTGTGGGATGAGGCAACTTTTTGAAGCTGACACTCTACGGCAAAGCACATCGATTGAGGAAAACACTTTCTTCGGGGGATTAGAAGCATCTCCAACTTGTGAGACAAAGTTTATATCCACTGGGCCACCGCGTCCCTAACTGTTGTATCTGTTGGCTTGGTTGTTCATATGTGCTCATTGAGAAAATTCAAGACTAGTTGAACGGAAGCTTACCGTTTCGACAGCTCTCCGCATATCGTAACTAAGTGGTTGAATGATTGGATTTCTGGAAATTCCTAAAATGAATAGGGTTACTGTAGTTTGAATGTATGTTACAACCTTCCATATAATAGACCTTTAACTCAGAAATGTCGACATTCTCATCGAAATTTTGCGGAACAGCATCGCCACCAGCCATAACCTGAAAAATATATAGAATCAGGCTCAAGCAAAGAAAGTTTTTAAAATATCTATAATATTAGTAATAGGGGGCTCCATAGCCTAATGGTTAGTGAGTCGATCTACGAATCCGTGAGGTTGAGAGGCTGTGGTTCGATCCGGATTTGGCCCCGTGGGACGTAGGCCTAACAACGTTCTAGATCCACTAATGCAAGCAAATGGAACTTTGACGATGTGATAGAATGCCAGAATGATCCGTGATATATTCACTGGTGCTGCGATCCAAGAAAGAAACTACTTATGCAACCTTATGATACAAATATTGATATCAGAATAAAATTTAAAAATAATAATAGTTATAGAAAAATATGGAGTGTAAGCCTATCTTTAAAACTGTTGACATATCAGCAGCATACCGACACATAGGTCCTATTCTTAGCATTTCGTGTCTGTATCCAACTGGTTGTGGAATATGTCCTTCTAGAGGTACCAAACCTAAAATAAACAATTTAGAAAATTTGAACTGGAACTGCTAAAAGCAGGGCTGCGAAAAGGTCGGCCGGCCCGGCCCGTTTCTCAAACTTTCGGCTTTGGGCCGACCCGGCCGGCCCTAATCTATTTCAGACTTTATCGCAGTATTTTCAGAAAAGTTAGTTTACAGTGCTATTTTTCGGCATAAACAATAGATAGCGCCACAATCTTTACCTTTTTTTGTTTATGAATACTATTATCAAAATATTGACCTAAATCAGTCCATTTTTTTATAAAATTGACCATGCGGTAGACGAGTTTTTGATTTTTTTTGTATTTGAGAAACGGGTCAGCCCGGCCCGGCCCGTCAAATTTCCAGCCCTGGCTAAAAGTTGTATTTGCACTATGTTACTTTTGCGTTTTGTCAGTTTCAAGTCAACTCTAATGTTTTGCTGTCATATAATTACTATGTTCCGGTTTACGAGATCTAGCCGTCTCTAGTCAATGACTACCTGTTGTTTTCGAAAATAAAAGTATAGAAACTGTATTAGAAAGTTAAAATGCTCATTTCGCAACACTTTACTTCAAAGTCGTTTCCTTCTAACGAAAGACACGGCTCCTTTTCTCGTTAAAAAGAATATAACAACCAGTTTGAACCTACCTGGAGAAGGCTTTAATCCGAATATTCCATTGAAGAAGCAAGGCATCCGAATACTACCTCCGATATCACTACCAATACCAATCTGAAATAAATCAAATATAGTCTGCTCCAAGAAATAGGTTTATAGCGCACTATCCAGTGGTCGTAGTATAGAAACGCCCGGGTGGGTGCCCGGCAGTTTTTAGCTGCCGGGGCAGTAGAGAATTGTTACCCGGGCGGTTCAAAACTGCCAGGGCACCCACCTGAGACCGTATGCACGGGTAAAAATAAAACGTTTTCCTAGAAAACGCTTTACTGGAAAGCGTTATTCGGTATCCACGGAACGACTTTTCACCGAAAACGTTTTGTTAACAAATCGTTTTCCGCCAAATTAGTTGGAAAACGTTTTATTTTTTATCCGTGCATACGGCCTCTGGGCGTTTCTATTATACAGGCACTGGGGAGCAGTGGCACTTGATAAAAATGAATGTAAAATCGGTATTGGGAGCCTTTTTTCAAAAACACATTGATTATAATTAAACCCCGTTTCTTTCCATATACTGCATTAGAACGCTTATAAACATGATGGTTGTCTACTTACCAAACTTCCAGCTGCCGCAATAAGGGCTCCTTCTCCACCGCTGGAGCCACCGGTCATTCTTCGATTGTCATACGGATTACTAGAACGACCATAGATGGTGTTTATTGATTCAACCTAATAAATAAACATTAACTGTAGAAGTTAACAGTTAAAATAATAAAAAGATTAAAGTTCTTAATTACGAGTGGAAATAATTGTTTGAGACTAAAGTTTCGTTTGGCACAATGGTTAGAAGATGTGCTTCATAAGCTAGACGTCGATCGTACGAATCCCCCCGAAGAAAAAAATCTTGCAAAATTGTTCTGATTCGCCGGCTCCACTCCTTGGGTTATGTGCTATGAAGTTCCACTTCTTCACTCAAAACAACTGTGATCTCGTGTTTCGTAATAAACAAACAAACTTTAAGAGAGACAAATTATTATAACTAACTGCATAATTCTTATAGTATACTTACCCATAAACACATTTCCGGAACATTTGTAATTGCTAGTAGAATACCACCAGCATTTCTCATCCTAAAAATATAGAAATCCTACAGAAACCCAATAAGATGTACTATCCGACCAGAAGAACACATGTAGAGATGAATTACAAAGGTCAATTGAAATAGTCAGTAACGAAAGATTTCCCGTGTCGATCTGGCAAAATATCACGGCCCCACTAGGGTCATTCTTCAAAAAGTAGTCGTTTTGTTGTCCTCAACCGTACCAGGGTTGAGAAATTCACGGGCTGGGGCCGAAAATTTTGAAGTCGGCCGGCCAGTGCCGAAAATTTGAGCAACGGGCTGTCCCGAGCCGGCCCGGCCGGCCTTTTTCCAACGCTGAACCGTACCTCTGAACCACAAGAGCGGTCTTCTCACAGACTGTGTTTCTCCTATTGTAAATTCCACACGTTATGACCTTCCCCTCAACTTCCATAGCATCTTTCATTGTAAAAGGAATACCAAATAAAGGATGAGCTTCCAAATGTTCAACCAGTTCCTTAGATGTCATTTTATCGATTGCCTTATCCTGTTGGATAGCTTTCTTTCTAAAGTTAGATATAAATAAATTTAAATTTTGGTTCAGTGAATGTTTTGATGAGTTCTGGCCCGGTCCCCTAAACTGCCAAACAATAAACAAATTAATTTGTTATGCGTATTTCCTATTTCAAAAGGCCTGAAAATGGGTTTTATGGCCCATTTTGCCACTGTTTTCCCTTTAAAGTTTGCAAAATACGAATTATTCTCATAAAAATTAGCAGAAAACACACAAATCCATTCTTACTGGGTTCTTTAGACAAAGAGACTACTTCCTAAAGAGTCCCTGTACACTACCACGACGGCAACGGCAACGATGTCGGCGACGGCGAAAACAGGGGCGAAAACCCCATCGCCGTCGGGGTTGTGAACACTACTTAAAATAGTTGGTCCACCTACCGTGCTTCTTGATAATTCTTTACCACAACTGCATTTATCATGGGATTAACTACCTCGATACGGTCAATATAGCTCTCGATTATTCTTTCTACAGTTATCTAAAAAATAAAAGTTGTGCAGAAGTGTCGGAGGCCCTTTGTTTTGTGAATCAGTACAGAACGAACGCAATTACGGTTTTCAAGATTACGGTTACCAGCTAGCTATAGTTATATTCAAAAGTTAAGAGGCCGAGTTTGCTGCGTATTTCGTCTTTTGCGCGGTATCAGCAGATTGCAAACTTGGTTTCGCTCTGCCTTACTGAGAGTAAATATTGCAACACTCGTGCATATTAACACGGCCATATTACTTTTGAATCCGACTATAGCTTTCTTTAGATTATGGTTCATCAAAAATCGTCAGTTTCAGAAATTTGTTTGCTTTTCAGATGACTCCAAATAACTTTTAGAATCTGCAAAAAAAGTAAATTTTGTCGCGTCTCTTAAATTGTTTTAATTGATCATACCTTTCTCTTCAGTATCAGATCGTGTAACTGGCTGATGGAACATTTTAATAGATGATTTCTCGGTTCCGGCACGACTCTTTGCTTTGTGAAGAAAAAATGATAAAAGTTGAAGGCAAAGCTGACAGTTAAGAAATATAGCCGACTAAGTCCGAATATGCAAGGATACACCACCGAGTGAAGAAACGCCTTAGGTATGTAGCTGTGAACCTGGAAATTTAAAGATATCCGATAAATATGGCGAAGCTCTGCTAATAAACCTTTTTGTGTCAAGTAGATATGTTTATTGTTTAATAACTTATATTTTCCTAATAAAGTGGGACTATAGTCAGCGCCAAGAGTAATAATGGAGTGTTCAAAATTCAATGCTCGTCTGAGCCCCTTTTGCGCGCATTGCGCCAGCTTATGGCGTCTACTCGCCTTTGAAAATTGTACTTTGCAAGTACGCGCGTGCTATTAGCCTGCATGCGCGATGTTAAACATCCTATAAATACGCAAGAGACACTCTGTTATTACTCTCGGCGCCGACCACACCAGAGATCAGAACACGGTGAAAACCGAAGTATTTTGAGCTGAAAAGTTTTGCAATCGCCTTTAAAATAGTGTGGTTTTCGCAAGTTTCATTGCCGGTTCCCGTCCTTGGTAGTCACCATAATGTCAATCTACGATTTAGCTTCTAACAGGTTTGTTAAAATTAAAAATATATAAAATAAACTTTTGTAAACATTTCCAAATAATTTACCGTTCCGAAACAGACAAGCAAGAAATGCGGGATACTTCTCAAATAACTGCGGAATAGCGAATATATTGGTCGTACAATTATATCAATAAATAAATTTATTATTAGAAGATATATACTCCGAACTATTGTTACAAGTTCAGAAGTCATCTTAAATGTATATTATTATTATTATAATTAATCAATATAAAAAGGTTAATAAACTAAATGAATGTGAGTTGCAAGACGGTATATTTGTCGAGGATGGACGCTTCCCGCTGGCACGGCCTTTAGATAGGTGTTAACTTTGTATTAATTATTTTAATAGGTTGCAATATCAAATACAATTACATAAACAGTATGAGTAAATTATAATTGAATTTATTGCACGGTATACGTTTAAGAAACCCTGAATGTGACAATTTTTGAAATTCCTTTCAAGTCTCTGATGTTGAAAACAAATTTTTATTAACAAGGTGCCCCCCAATTGTAACAATATTATCTTTTGATAACATATTTGATAACTTATTTTAAGCAACGAACTTGCGATGGGTTGCTCTTTTTCTAGTTTTAGTTGGTATCTATCATTCAGTTGGCTAGTGAATGTGCTTATTGCACTGTCATGTCTTACTCCTTTGTTTGGTTCGCCTGACCGAGGCGAGAGTTGGGAAGGGGGGCAGGGTGGATTTTGGGTTAGGGTATGGAGTGGAGGTGATTGGCGAATTGCCTGACTTATCCAGCTTGCTTGGGGTTATGTGACCGCAGGTTCCGTCCCGTAGGTACATTCCCTGCGGCTCCCAAGTAGCCTGCTTAAGAAAGACATGAGATACAATTCATGTAGGATGATATCTGGGCGTTTTTCTATGATGTACAAAGGTACTATTTTGTCATAAACAATTATGAATCCCTTTGGATGTATTAGTTATATAGTCTGTTTTAAAACCTAGACTGCAAGCCCCGTTTGTAGTTGATGTGCCGCGATGACGGGCTTCCACTTCAAAAGTGCAATTTTTGCTTTTTGCTTTTTCACACAAATATGCTTTTTTTCCTTATAAGGCCCTTTATTGTGGAACGTTAACTACAAACCGCTCTTGCAGTCTGGGTTTTGAAACGGACTATACTAATCGGATTAGTAATATTTCAACATTGTTGTCTCTATATGCTATGTCCTTTTCCTGAGCCTATTTTTAGTATGCGAGTACTCCTGCATCTTTATGTTTGGACTAACAGAAACAAGAACTGCAAAACACGGCGATTGCAAAACCTCTTATTAGTTAAACTAGTTATATTTTGTTCAGTTCTAGGCTCCAGTATCCTCGCTAACGTTCAATCGCAGTGGTTCCATCGATCCAGTTTTCTTTTAGAAAGTTAGACACATTTATTAAGATTAAATTCAGGAAACGCTATATTAAAATGAATGTGCTTTTAAAGAAAAGGTTTTCGGATAATGCTCCATAGACCGAGTTATTTCAATTGTACTATAACTAGGTAAATAGTTACATATATTGCACCAGGAAATTCGTGGAATTTTCCGGTTGCGATGCGTTGTGTACCTAGGATCTCAGACTATAGGTTTCAGTAACCGCAATATGTACATTTACGTGTATCAGACTACTGAAAATAACTAAATGCACGCTATTTGAGTAACCTATTGTGAACCATTTAATATTTTATAAAGAAGGAAAATTTTCAAATCTGATCACTTTAGCAATATAAAACAATACTAAAGTAAACAGCCAAAATTCTAAACACTTAGAATATAAGTATATTATTGTTCTTAGACATCCATAAGCTATAAGGGTGATTAAAAATACTAACTCATTCTGTGTTCAGTAACCAGTGTCCGTAGTATATAAACATCCGGGCAACCACCCGGGCGTAACTATACTACGGCCACTGATAACTAAATTGTATCAGGTTAAAGAATTGAAGAACATTGAAGAAAAGAAAGGAACAGCTAGGAGAAGGTTGGATGCAAACGACAAGAAGTGAACCAAGAGCTTGGAAGGAAAGCATCAACAATCAGATAGACATAATCTTGAGAATTGAATAAATATTATTATTATTATTACTATATTATTTAAAGAACATTAAGTAATCCTGAAATCTTTTAAAATTATTCGCATACGCTAAATGTTTGAGAAACCTGATATTATTTTTTGTGTAAAACGCGCTCCAAACAACAAGTAGCGTTTCAATTGAGAAACTGCAGTTTTTAAAAGAACGCAGCTATTTAAGCGTTATCTGATTGGCGCTGCAGTATTCTATCATTCACAAACTTATTCACTTTTTCTTTCTTTTAATTATTATTATTATTAAAACAAAATTAAAACGAAAGAATTAAAAGTTAATAGTTTATTTTTAATTTTGTTCTCTCAATTAGCAAAAATCTAACTGCTCTAGGCTCAATTGTCGTTTCTCTCACTTGCATCAATGGAGCCTGAAGCTAAGAAGTCCAAGATGTCCGAAAGCGAGTAAGTTTATTATTTGAAACATATAAATGCTTACAATCTTTCAAATTTAATTTTGCTTCAGCCATATCAATTATCGATTTTATGTTGAATTTTTGAATTATATCGAAGCTTTCGTAATCCATTAATAATCATTAAACTTTTAGCAGAACAACTTACAGCTTCACAAAAGAAGGGAAACCTTGTGATCGAACTCTGATCATTAACCACTCGGCTTATCGCGTAAATTCTGAGGTAGGCATTATAATGTTAAATTTATGTAAATATCAGAAGTTTAAAAGCTGAAGTTTATATATAGTCAGATTCAAAAGTAATAAGGCTGCGTATTTCGTCATTTTTAAAACTACGCCTGCTGGAATTTTACGCGCGCGGTATCAGCAGATTGTAAACTTGCTGTCGCTCTGCCTTACTCAGATAAAATATTGCAACACTCATGCTTATTAACACGGCCGTATTACTTTTGAATCCGACTATACGTCTGTTTTAAAACAGACTACGCTGCGCCGGCCCTTTACGATGCGCGGTGTTGCCAAATTCACGTTCAAAAAAAAAAATGAAAATTGGGCAGTTCAGAACCTTTTCGCTGACAAATTTAGTAACACGTATATCGTATGAGGCATGTATTCTATTTTTTTTTATAGTCTCTATCAAAAAATGTATTCTATTTTTTGATAGAGACTATAAATGGATAACAGCATTACTTTTCAATTGTTGTTTTAGGCTTTTTGAAGATTTTTATATTTTATATTTGTACAATTAACATTTAATATTACTGGCAGATAAATACAAAAACTTTACTCTCAGACACTGATCGAACATTCGGATTACTTTCGTGTGATGTTCACTTCTAATTTTATGGAGAAAGATCGGACTGCAATTGAGCTAAAAGAAGTTGAAGAAGAGGAGTTTCGGATGTTTCTGAGTGTATTATTTGAGCCAGAAAAACAGGAAGTTACACGTAAGCGATAAAATAATTTTATTTTGCACGTCTATTTATTTTGTATTTCGACAAATTATTATTGTTAATCTGTTTGGCTATCCAAAAACTGGTAACAAATACATTACTGATCTAAAAATGTTCAAATTATAAAGTCCAATAATGATTATAATTCCAGAGAATAATCTACCAAGTATGGGTAAAGTATTCGTCTTCTTCCAAGCTACGCAGTATCTCGTCGATTTTCTGAAGGAAAAAGAAGTCTTCGAACTGACTCCAGCTGCCGATTTGCTTGAATTGAGCGAGGAACACGTTGTCCCTGTATTGAAGGTAAATAACGAAGTGGTGAATAATATCATTCAAATAAAAGTTTCCCAGCTAAGAAGAAGATCTCATAAAATACTTTCAGAAGATATAAATTAATTGTGATTTAAACTTCTGTATCATTTAACTTGCAGGATGCTGTTGAAAATTGGTTGATTGAGAAGTTTGAAAAGCTCGAGGCTATTGGCGTCGAAACGAAGGACGTCTACTTCAGTTACTACAGTTTCAACTTTGCTCCTTTTATAATCGAGTGCTTAGATTTGGTTTCTGAATTCAAACTGAAGGATTTAAAGGTATTTTGTTCAGTAAAATACGTTATCTATAGTCTTAATTCAAATATACGGTGCAAACGCGGTGTTTCGTAAGGGCGCGAGTGCAAACAGTTTAAACTAAATTTGTCTGCATTCTCTTCGAGCGAGAGGATATTTGAAGGCTAAAATTTTCGCACACTTTGCGTATTTTTATGGAATTTTGCGTATATTTCCGTATTTCGAAAACGAGCCATTTTCAGCGAGATTCTTTTTAACACTCCATTATTACTCTCGGATCCTACTATATAAAGCATTAAATACATTTCACTCCTTATTCAAAATAAAGTATTTTTTAGAAGAAAATTGAAGCTCGTCTGATGACTGAATACAAGCAAAGCAAGCACGATCATGAAGATGAATATGAATATGTTGAGTTGCTTAGTAAATATAGGTTGGAGGATTTGAAGGTAGGTTATAGGCAGTGTTGTAAAACTTCACTTGATAAACCTGAAATTTTTAAGAAACTTGAAAACAAAAAACAACTTAAATAAGAAATAGTTATAAGTAACAAGTAGCATCTTAATATTTCTGGAATATAGTCCTTTGTAAATAATATGTTGTAGGAAGTTGTCGAGGAGTACGCCATGGGACTAGAACGCTCGGGGTACCTAATAGCTTCCACTTATCTGTATAAGTATTATCATGCTGCCAAACCACTCATAATGAACAAGTTAAAGGTTAGTCAAATAAAGCTTAAAGTGACATAGGGAGACTTATTTAGCCAATATACTGTAGTTCAGAGAAAAACGGTTTTTTGGCAAAATTTGTTAAAATCAATCTAGATCTTGCAAAAAAAATTCTCTGCAATCAGAGACTGAGTTCAAAATAGTCCCCCTACGTCCCTTTAAAGGTTGTTTCAAGCAAATAATTTTTGCTTGAAAGCAAATTGACGAAATTTTGTTCGCTGTTGAAATCCTATTTACTGATTTTTTATATTATAGGATTCCGTAGAAGAGTACTTGCTGCAAGTAATTAGATATGGCGAAACAACCTGGGACATAATTAAGAATTATTACAGTGGAGACCCGAAAGTATGTGGAAGATAACATTTTAATTTATAGCTATTGTGCTGTAAAGTAGCGGCTTTTCCGAACGAATTCTCATGATACGCTGTAGTTATGCGGGAAACTATGTTACATTTTATGTTGGGAACCTTAGATTCGGGACTTGTGATTAGCTTTCGGATAGGCTTTAGCATTCCGAGTTGAGCATTTCTACCACCTACTTTTCCGTATTTTGGATGATAATAACTCCGCTTACAGTCAATGTGTTCGTTTCGTTCCTATTTTTGACTTAGTTTCTACACTCCCATGCCAAATTAGAGCCTATTCGGTCAAGAAACAAAAAAAAGTGTCCTATTAGAATTAGAGTAGCCTAGGAAGTGACCTACCTAGATGGTTCAATTTCGCTGAATATATATATTTTATAAAAATGTTCTGTTGTAGGACCAGATGGCTAAACTTCGGAAGAGTTGGGAATTTCCAGGGTTTATCAAGTATCTCGAGACAAGTCACGACAATGATCTTCATAAACTTAAAGTAAATAAGTTTATATCAATATAAAAATATTGATAACACAGAAACCATTTGTATATATAAATTTGTATAATCCATTTGTATAAACTTTCACTAAATATAGTGATCCTATTATGGTACGCTTTATTGTTTTACCGGTATACCGTTTACCCACCATAGATCCAATATCATTTTCGATCACTATATTTAATGAAAGTTTGGATAAAACTGTATTATTACAAACGAAACTGATTCGGGAGGAATAATAAAGTTAATTGTAAATTGCGCATATACTTTTTGGGTATATTTTCGTTTATCGAAAACTCTCAGAGCCATTTTCGGCGAGATTCTTTTTTAACACTCCATCATTACTCTTTGATCTTGCTGTATTAGAAATATCGGTTAGTAATACGTTAGTAGTCATAGTTACTTAATCTAAAATGCAAAAACAAGCATAAAATAGATATATTACAGGCTTTAATAGAAGAATGGGTACTTGAAGGTGAATCTGCTCTCGTAAATGAGCATTCAATTCGGGATTACCTCGAACTTAGCCAATATTCAAACAGAATTAAGGTTAGTTGACAGCGTTTTCACAGCTAGAAACAATATTTGTTCGGAAAATTAGGTACAGTCGACGGATGAATCGTTTGCAGGAGTGTACTGTAGAATTTCGAAAGAGCGCGGGAATTGAAAGAAAATGTAAAGTACCGATATAATTGGGCGCTCGCTTTATAATAAAATGACCTTTAGCTGCAAGCGATTCGTCCGTCGACTGTAGCAGAATGTTTTAACAAAATTGTTAATGCTAAATTTAGGAAGTTGTTGAACAATTTCTGATCAAAAAGTACAGAGAAAGTACTAATCTTACCAACGAGGACTATTCTTCGTATGAGGATGACTGTAATAGATATAAGCTTAAACAACTAGAGGTGAGAAGTTGCCTTAATAGATACAGTTCATCTCAAGACCACGGGTCGCCAACGGCCGCAGTAGGGTCAAAGGACTGTGCCCCTTTTTAAAACTTAAAGGTAATTTTTCTCTGAAACGACTCAATCAATTTTTCCCAAAAAACTCATTTCCCTAGAT
>JAQGAV010001650.1:0-19594 GCA_034691345.1 Phasmarhabditis papillosa
TCTTTCGGACCGTATAAAGATAACAATATTCAGGCACCAACGCCATTCTCAATCTTACAGTGACCCACTGACGGTCGGCAAGGATGGGAATTTCACGGGCCGGCCCCTTTCCTAAATTTTTCTTTCGTTTATAAAATTGTTTATAAACTTTCTTTCGTCTTTGAACGCTTACAAACTAAATATTATCTTTGTAAACTTTTTTGAAATAACTATAGTTTTAATAGTATGCTCTTGTTTTTCTGCCGGAGTAACCGTGGGTGCACTCTTAGTGAATAGGCATATTTTATAATTTGTACTTTCAGTAGTGGGTGGGCTACAACTGGAGCACCTTGATCAAATACAACTAAGAACAATTTTTGCAAACTTTAGGGTTTTGTTATTATTGAGCCAAGACTTATGCAAGGGTATACGATACGAACTGCAAATTTTATTGGAGCGCGGCCGGGAAAGGGCGCGCGAAAACGCGGGCTAGTCGATGATGTAATGTACAACACCACATCTAACTTATTTTTCTTAAACAACTAATTTATATTTTTGAATATAACTATTTTGGCATATTTAATTGAGCACTCAGACCTTTAACTTGCATATCGTTTGTCAGTCGACTATAGACAACCCAAATTTGTGTCGACCATTTCGGTTGGAGACGTTGATATTTGCAATACGCGTTTTGCTCGAAATTTCGGCAATATTAGCCGGATCTTTTGGAATATCGAATCCTCGGCTACCGAGGAGTTTTTTGCTCTGATTTGCTACTTTGATATTGAGATTCCGCTTCTTAGAATCCCTTTATCTCACATCTTATCTCTAAAGGGCTGTGATCTACTGTAAAGTAAAGAAACAAGCTGTAATCTTTGGAATAGCAGATCATTTAAAAAACCTAGTCCATTTCGCATAATACATGGCTGATAATTTCACGGGGCGGGGCCGAAAAAAACTTATCCCAAAATCCAGAGCCGGGCCCACTTTCCCCTTACCCAGCCCGCTAGTTTTCTATTCTCTATATTTTAATCTATTTTATAATTCGCCGCTCATAAATCTTTCATGCGGCTCAATCGGCCGCTCATACGGGCTGGACGGAGAAACTCTAGAATTCCGCGCATAGCTGCAGGGGGCCACCAACGATGAATTTACAAATACAATCAATTTAGTATTACATTTATTTGTGTTTCTCTGTTAGTTTCAACTATAAAATGTAGCTTTATTTTTGAATTGTACATTGCAAAATCGTTTTTCGCCTTTCCAAATTTGTAGTTTTGCGACAATAAATTTCGCTTTGATACGGTAAAACTGTTTATAAATAGAGCACAAGGTTTAGGAAAGCCGTGTTTTAGAGATTCATCCTATTATTCTTACTAAAATAAACAATACCGCGCATTTTGAAGAATTAAAAACATTTATAGTCTATATCAAGATATTGGTTTCCAGGGTAGCATTCTGAGGGAGCAACGGGGTTGTAAGAATTTGGAGCCTCTTGTTTAAAATTACGTTTATTTCTAACACCGCATTTCTCGAGAATACCGCGCTGGAACATAGTGACAAATGACTCTAAACAGCTGATTTGAACTTCTAAATATTCTTCTCAAACATGAATTTTAATAAGTTTCATGGAATTGGCCCTCTAGTTTTCCTTTTCGAGGGGAAACTCTGAATTTTGAGTTTTCCAAATCCTACCAGCTTCATCAAATCTACACTGCGTCGCGGTAAATCCTAATTTCAACACGCCATTCACTCATTTTTCGTGTCAGCCACTAATTTTCCAACAACAATGCGTTTTCCAATTTGAAGATGTGGTTTTAACATTATTCATATGTAACATAGGCGTTTTAATAGGGTTTCATAGCGCGAGCCAAGAGCTTCGAATGGGCCAATTCTACAGCTTATAGCTTAACAGTGACCATTAAGAGTTCAGAATTTGTGCTTTTGTTTTTAAATCTTTTGTTACAATATGTTAACAAACAAATCTGTGTTTTGGGTTTCCGATTTTGGATCCGCATTCAGATTCGCATAACCCTCGTCCGGGACGGGACCAAAGGTACCGGGAAATACTTTGGTTTCGGTTTAAGATCACTGAAATATACAGTATATTCAGATTGTAGTACTATTTAGTACTTATAATATAGTTTTTATAGTATAGAAGGGCTTCTTCGCTTCTTCGCTTCTTTGGGTCGGTCCCTAGGTCAGGAAGGGAACTGCAACCGTTTTCACATTCGCCCACTCATATGCAGTTGACTCAACCTGCACTGGTGTTTGACATATTCCTTTAATACTTCTAATTTACAAATTTTCCAATGAAAAGGGAAATTTGCAATTTCCTCGAGCTCCCATGTAGCTGCTGAAATTAGTGAAATTTCAACAAAATACACATATGTTCAAGAATTCAATCATTTTAAGCTAAGGCTATGTTAAGATAACGCTTGGCTTAATACTGGAAAATAATTGGGCTTAACCCCAAAATATTGTTAGTTATAGTCGGCGGCTAAGGCTTACGAACTGCAAATTGTTAAACTAAAAACGTTTTAAATTGAGCCTATATTTTCGAATTTCGAAAACGTTGAGAGCCATTTTCAGCGAGATTCTTTTTTAACACTGCATTATCACTCTCGGATCTTACTAGAACAAGATTTGAAAACCATGTTACGAAAAGATCTATGCAACATCTGTTATATATTGTATCCATATATTTTTATTCTTTCGATTTCCGCGCTCCTTCTAAATTCTACAGTATACCTCTGCAAACGATTCATCCGTCCACTATATACTTATTTGATTCCTCGAAGTTTATTATTTTTGACCTTAGGAAGCTTCGGCAGCTTTTTTGCACCTTTCAAATGATGAATCTAGCGCGTCAGTGCACAATTATGACTTATTACTTTTCAACCAAAAATAATTCGTATAATTCGTGTTTACACCAGAATAGAACGTCTTTTTGCACAGCAAAATTATGAAGGCTATAATTTCCGAATTCCACACGATATATAGAAATAGTATAGTCAAGATTATTAATAAATTGGGATTCTTTCGAAGGAAATAGGGTATTTTGACTATTTTTGACTGATTGTAAGCTTGCTTCGGATTGTTTTTTCGTGAGACTAATTTATATTTACCTGTTACAACATATAGTCTGTTATACAAGAATGTAGGACCATTTGGTGAACTAGAAGCCTTTTCTTTTAAAGTACATTCATTTTTATTGAACACGGCTTCTAACCATGAAACTGCGCTATAAACATAATTTAAGAACATCTAAATTTTACTTCCTAGAGTATGTGTTCCGAATTATCAATCTGAAATGTTTCAGCCCCGTTTCCGTGGTGACTCTCGGGATTCTTCCGGATTTGATGGTTCCTCGGATCAACTCTACGATCATCTACCGTATGCTATGACCGCACCGGTATCACCATCAGTCCCCCTTTCGGCCAGCAGGTACTGTAGTTAGTGGATTAGGGCGCGGATTGGCGCAATGGCGCTGGGGCGCCGGAGTAGCATCACTTGACTCGAAAAGTCGAAAAAGTCTATTCGGTCCTATGAAGTGGTGGTTTTCTGCAAGTTTTGTTCCAGATTGTCTTAGTTCTTCGTTCAAAAAAGCTAAACTATATTTAAAGACTGTATATAGTCTGTAGCAAGAGCTAGGTTTCCAGCGCAGTGCCCTGGGGAGCAACGGGGTAAAATAAAAGTGAATGTAAAATTGATATATTGAAAGCCTTTTCTTCTAAATTATATCCATTTATATATATAGTCTGTAAGAAGAAAAAGGCTGCAGGGTGCGGTGTTATAAAGGTTTTCAGAAATTGCTCAATTTTCATCGAAAGTAAATGTTCTTGGTACGATCAGAAGCGCAATGTATTGCTTGTTACTTGAAAAATATCATGGAGTCTTTTTGCGATTGTTTGATTTCATAAAACCCAAATACGTAATTGCGAAAGCCCTCGTTTAACACCGCACCTTGCAGCCTTTTTCGTGTTACAGACTATATCTGCCCTAACTCTATGAATTGAAAGCCATTATCAATAAAATTGAAACATTTGAGAACATAAAGATGCAAATACAGAATATATTTGCGAACTCTTTGTTCATGATTTAAACACTTACCAATGCTTGTTAAAATAGCTATCCACTTCATTATCAGATTATCTTCTGTGATTGAAATAAAAGCAATCTCAGTGGGTTTGACCCCTCATTGGGTGAAAACGCGGGATAGCGAAACCAGATTTGGACGATTTTGGTCGAGAGATGAAAATTCAGGCGCTCATTGTATGCACGGGTGAAAATAGAAAGAAAATGGTTGTGTTTCTTTTAAAAAACTAATTCTATAATGTTCTTGTCGATATCGAAAATGTTGAAGGTTTGGTTAACGTTGGACATATCAGGAGAGTTTTTGATTTATTTTAATAGTGAGCGCTCTTCTAATCTTGGTGCGGGAACGATACTTCAAGAACAACTCACTTTACCACAATTTGTCGTTTCCCATGGGCAGCTGATAATTTTAAATGTTGCAAGTAAGCGTAACCTTTAAGGAAGAAAAGGGTTGCTAGTGCAAACATACTATTCTGATTGAAAATAGCGAAAAACAATATACTAAATAGTCATGCTACTAACCATTCACACTATTTTTAGGGTTCTTCGGGATTGTACCCCTGGAAAGATGTCGCTGGAGATAGCATCGACAGATCTGCATTTAGCTACAATGCAGCTGTGGCATCCGTAAACTGTTCTGTTTCAATATAATTTATTATACGAATTCCGTTAACAGCCAAATTTACTTATCAAATGTTTGAACATGATGTTCTCATTTAGAAAATGCAAACCAAAACGGTGTTCACAACGATTTCCAGTTATAAATTGGCTAAATATGGTAGATATTATATTGTTTGTTTAATATTGCTTGCATTCACAGCCTATCAATTGACAGCTAGGTAAGATTAGAATAGATGGAAGAATTGTAGCAAAAAGATAGTCTGTATCCATGGCTAGGTTCCTAGCGTAGTATCATGCATAGAGGCGGTGTTAAATTAATTTACATAAACTTTATATAACATCGCTGCACTCCAAGACAAAGCGCTAGAAACATAGATCTTAATACATATTGTACAAACGAAAGCATATTACAAAGAATCTGCTTCAGCTTAACACAAAGTATTAGAAACCTATCACACATTTGATATATAATTAGTACAGTGAGTAGACTATACATTTAAGATTGTAACAAATTTATTTGGTCTATTGATGATGATTTAGTTCCTTTTAGTGGGACATTTCTGAAGCTGCTGCACAATCACCGAATGTATGCAAAGTATGGAAAGAGGTACTTAAATGTTTTGAAGCTGTTTAATAGTCTGAGTATTTCTAGGTTTCAGTATGTAGAAAAACCTTATTTATATTACAAAGGTGATTCCAAAAATATTGGAATGTTTTAAAGCTGTTTAGCCTGTATTTGTAATCTGTAGTAAATTGTTGACAACGTAAATTACAAAATAGAAATACTTCTCTGGATTGAACACTATATTTTTTCAATATTGATTGAACTATTCAGAATTATCTTAACCGGTCGAGGTTGGCTTTCTTACTCAACTATTGACCATGAAGTATTCCGAGGATTCGATTACTATATGAGTGAGAACACAGTTCCAATACCCAAGTTAAAGTATTTGAAGGAACCAACTTGCAAAAAGGTAGGCAGTGTAGTAGAAATAATAATATTTAAGTTTGTTTTCATTTTGAAATAGAAGGAAGTTTTGTTTGGAAATAACATTTTCCAGAACACGTATAATCCTTCGGAATTAATTTGTTTACTACGTTTGAATTCACATTAAAGTTGAGACTTACTCGACTTAGCATAAAAAGTTTAGTTCAAGAAGTACCTTTAAAAACGAAGTAACGTTAAATTGTTGCTTTTTTGTTCAGATTTTTACTGATTGGTTGAGATTTCAAAATCGTTCCACACTTTTTGGTCCCGTAGCAGATCTTCCGCGAGATGAGGACACAAGATTCGGAATGTATTATACGGCGAGAAAGTACCAGGTATAGTCAGCGCCGAGAGTAATAATGGAGTATGACTTGCGTATTTATAGGGTTTTTAACATCGCACCTGTAGGCAACTTGCACGTGCCTATTTGCAAAGTACACATTTTGAACGGAGAGTATCCGCTAGATGCTAGTGCGGTGCTCGCATAAGGGTGCTCAGATGAGCGTTACATTTTTTACACTCCATCATGGCGCTGACTATAGTCTCGAACTAAAAAATACAGTGATACTATTAAATGTTAACGGCCCTTTCTCATAACAATATGCGTCTTCTACATGGGTTTTTATGCTTGAGCAGTGCTAAATGTTTTATGTATTAAAAATGAACCATCTAAAAACCATAGTAACTTTTTGAATTTAGAAGTTTCGAACTAATCCACTACCCGACAATTCCCAAAATTGGACAGAACTCGACTACTGGACTCAGCTTCCGTCCGATGAGATATTTCACATTGGAAATGGAGAACATTTGAGTGGTTCGTGTGTTTTTCCCATTCATTGCCTTTAACCTTATCCACATTGCTTTGCTTTGCTTTGCTTTGGAAATCCACAATAATTCTTGTGCAAATGTGAAGCATTTGTATTCCATTAACATACTTTTCTATAAGGCCTAATACTGTAAAATTGAAATCTACTTAAAACTTTGTTGTTAATATATTTTAATGTTATTTAGTTGCAATATACAACGCAATGAAATATCATAACATAAGCGGTCAAGTTGGTATGGTCTTCGGTTCAAGAAATCCTTGGTTAGAGGCATTTGCCTTGAATTTAGGCGCTAGTGAGGTAAGCAGGGCACTGCTTTCAAGTATTCAGTATTTATATAAAACATGTTTAACTTGAATTTATTAGTGTATTTGTCCTTATTAATAGTAAATACACATCATTGTACTATTTAAATCAGTTTCCCAAATGTTGCATACATAAGGATAACATGGCTATCAATAATACGATAATCATTGGATTAAGCTCAAAATCAATTTTCATATTTCAATTCTGAACGACTGTATCTATCGAATACGACTTTAAAACTGAGAAACAATTTTTGAGTGTACCGTGCCTTTAAGCATTACCGAATTAGAATAATTGTTTTCTTTAGGTTCTCTCGGTTGGTCGAGGCGATGTGCGCATAATGAGTTCAGCTACTAAAGTCAAATACATCAACATTAAGAAATTGGCGCATTCGTTTGAGAAGTAAGCAATTTGTTTATACATCCATTGTTCTTTAACATATCAAGGATTCACACTTTTTCGGAAACATTGAGTCTTAGTTGCCACTAGTTAATTTCAGATATATCGGTAAATATGATTTTGCGGCTTCGTACTCAGCTATTGAACATGTGGGGCTAGGAAGGTATGTAAGAGATTAGGGGCCCGGGGAATTTACGGGTACTCGGGAGACAAATTTCTTATTGTCCCGTACTGGGCTCGAATCTCCATCATATAAGGTATGTGATTTATTTTATTTCTAACTGCTTAAACTGGAAAAACTCGAAATTCCCCAGTTTTGTAGCTTAGTTGTCAAAAATGTATCTGAATTTGGGAAATGTTCTGAAAGTTGCCGAAAGTTTTGTTTATTCCATATTGTCGGGGATGATGTTTTTTCTTTTGTACCATCATTATGGATATTAAAAGTTTCAGCCTACGGTAGTTTAGTTACCGGTCAGCAACAAATTAGTTTTTTTTAGCTCTGGTCTTCACTAAAGTTTATATTTTTCACTTATCTTATTTTACCTTACAGATTTGGTGAGGCAATTGATCCTATCGGTGATCTAAGGGTTGTTCAACAAATGAACTGTTTACTTAAACCTGGAGGTGAGGTCTCTTTTCAAAAACTCTCTTCTATCAATGAACGATAACATATGCAGTAATTTTACAACGATAGCCAAATGACTTCCGGTATAGGAAACTATCATCCCCATTGTTTGGTTGCTGAAGTTTCAACTGAGATTAATTTATTTTGTAGCTATGTACTACTTATTTCAATAATGTACTCCTTACTCAGAAACCAATATATGTATTTCATTAGTGCACTACTTCCTATTATAATTCAATGGTTGTGGAACATTTCAATTGCCTAAATAAGAAGTTCCCAGTAACAAATTCTTTAGGTTTATTGTTTCTGGGAATTCCCCGTGGTCAAGATATTATAGTCTACAATAGAAGGCGTATATATGGTAGAATGCGTTTAGCCATGGTTATGACAGGTAAATTATAAATGGAAAATAAGTCTTGTTTTAGATTTAATTTAGTTTCAAAAAACATTTGTACTTTTAATAAGCTAGGTAATCCGCTTAGCGGTAAAAGATTTACTTCCGAATCCGTAATATATTTAGGTCTTAACTATCAAAAGTTTAGTTTTCGACTGGATTGCTACTTTCCGCGGTACCGAAGACCAGCCAGTGGCTCTAGAACTCGACGATCTCGATGGGTACGACGACCGAAGTGGTGTTGTACATGATATATTTGTACTCAGAAAAATATAAAAGTTTATAAAGATTATTGTTATACAATTATTGAAAGAAGGTTATATAGAGCTGTAACAATTTGAATATACACAGGATAAGTAGATGAACTAAACGAAAACATACATGGTGCAGGCTTATATAAATTTTTAAATTTATTGGGGATACCTTCACTACTGAGGAATGAAAAAATTTGTAGAACAGATTAGAAATACATTGAGGTAAATGTGATTTACATGAACAAGTAGTTCAACTACTAATATAAATAAGTTATATAAGTCAAAATTAATAAAGAAAAGATCGCAAACGCACAACGTGTGTAAAAATAATTTGTCCGGGTCATACAGTATTTCTAAGTTGATAAACAAGCTTACAGTCAGCTCAATAGAACTTATTAGTTATTAGGCTTTTGCACTAAATAACAAAGATTTTAGTTCATAGTCAATTCAGTCATAATCTTTTTCCATTTTGCATCCGCATATTGCTTGAACTTGGCGTCCGTAGCACAAGAGCCCGAATCCACCGGGACTTCTCCTTGAGTAATTTGAGTTGCGTTCTGTTGGCAGTTCAATGAAGCCTCTGAGCAGCTACGAGCTTTAGCTAAAATTAAATGTTACATTTAACAAAGATTTTAATTTTGTTCTTTTTTATTTATAAGTTTCTCAAACCTTGATTTTCTGGTTTGTCGAACAATTTCAATAACTGTTTAACAAATTATTATATTAGCTCAACTTACTTGTTTTGTAGAGTTTTCTTATAAAGTTATAACAAACTTTTGGAGTGCCCATGAAAGATTTACGAATGACAAGTGAGTTGTACTAAAAAGGAATGGTCAATATTTTATCAACAAGTTGTATTCATATCATTGGCATTCTCATTATTGATTTGTAGTATTGCGCTTCCTGGTTATCACTCTAAGGCTATTTCTAACCAATTTAGCAAAAATATTCATTCTAAATATATGTAAGCTCTATAAAAGCGTTGTCATTGATTTGGGAATGTGTAAACTGTATTGACTCTGAATAATGTGTTTGCTATAATAGTCTATTGCAAGACCTTGGTTTCCAGATCAGTGTCCTTGTGAAGGGCGGGTTTGTATCAAAATAAATGTAAAATCGGTGCAGTGGGAGCTTTTTCTTCATAAGTACCTTAATTCCTATTTAACAACACCGTTCCTCCGTTGGATAATGCACCGGAGTTCTAGCTCCTGCCTTTTCTTGTAAAAGAAACCTACTTCCTGGTCATCTGTGAGAGCATTTACTGCAACAATTATCAAAATTGCAAACCATGAAAACTTCACTGACATGATTGTAAGTTCTGCAATAATGATTTACAGTTAATAAGAAGTTGTTGGAAAAATACTGAGTTAGTTGATTCCTACAATTAGCTCTTAATAAAATACTTCATAAAATCTTCTTCAAACGTAAATATATATAAGTAAGTTTATTTTATGTAAATAAAAACAGAAATAAAAGTGACTACATAATAGATATATATGAGCTAGCATAACTACTATTTTTTCATTTCCAGCTCTACGAGCACCTTGGAAACATTTCAAATCAGAAGTGTTACAGGAAACCCGATGAAAGAAAAACACCGTTTTATCTGCACTGACTGTTGAAGAATGCAAAATTGAGGCGGGATGGAGATAAGACATCTATTTTTGAACCGAATTATTCAAACAATGAAACTGTTTATTGCTAGCATTTGACCGTAGTTGACGCGATTAAATAACCTTTTATGAATCATAAAAATGCGTTTTCAGCTGTGTCTAAAACAAATAGCATTCGGTGATGTCGAAAGAGAAAAATAAAAACAGTTTACGAGAGCTCACGAGAAATTGTGATGCACTTTGATCTGTAGTACTATAGTGAAGGTTGTGATCCGTAAAATAATCTAGAAGGGCTCAGATATAAATATATAAACTAGGCATTTTAGGGGCGAATCTATAAAAAAGTACACTCTTCGAGCATGAGTACACTCGCAATAGATGAGATTCGACCAATCGGTTAAATTGAATTGAAACGTGAAGTTATTCTAGAACTTACATTGGTTTAACTGTTTTTATCAAGAACTTTAACAAGAAGCCATTTGACAGTCAATTGATGTATATATCCATAATTACAGGTGAGTTCTTGTGATATACCAGTTACATAGGATCGATATTGCCAGCAGAATTGCTTGAAAGATTCTTTATTGTATTTTTAAGCTTATAAAGTAGTTTTATTATTTAGAACAACGAGTATTCAAAACCCCAACCTACGATAAAGTATGTATTATACTCGGTTTCTACAAGATTTTTATGTTGAAGAAATGTTTCTCAGATCTTAAACAAACAGCAAAACACATAGGTTCAATAATATTTTAATTCTTTACTGTAAGTTACATCTTATAGTTAGAACAGTAGCTGTGCAATAATTTACTAATTGTATGATTTTATGATTAAAATATGTTAATTTACTAACATCTCACTCTCCGGAAAGTGATCAGTTCAGATCAGTGAAGCTCTGCTGCTTGGGAACATAAAAAGTGTTTGAAGAACATTTCGATCAAAACTTAGTTTATTTAAACATTTTGGCAATGCGATCTACCTACTTTGTTTAAGAAAACAGTGGAAATATTCGACCAATTGTATATGTGGATTGTAACTCGTATGATTCTATCATTCCCACCGAGCAGAATACATATGTTAGTAGACTGTGTTTATTAATCCATATTTCTATAGACTTTACAGTTGATCCATTGGTTTTCAGATATTCGACAATGTACATATTTTTCCTTGTCGCAGCCGTTGCCTATATTCGCCTGGGATTGTAAATACCAGGTTGGTTCAAATATTGTAAATAATGAGTTTTTTAAGTTTCTATTTTTATATTAATAGTAAATTAATTTATTAAGTACATTATCTTATTTATATACGTGTTAACTTTCAAGAAAGGAATATCTTCATTGCACATGTCCTTGTTAGCCAGCAGAGAGAGAATTTGGCGCCAAAACCGTATTTGAACACACATTATCTACCCGTGTGGTAGAACAACAGCAACCGCACATTTCCAAAAACCAACATGAATATTATTGTTCTTACTTTTATAAGATTTATCAAGAAATCTCACCCACTTACTGTAATGTAAATTGTAATTCGTTTCCTACAATATAGTTTATATATAAAGTTAAACTGGTAACAAAGAAATATTATTTTAGTAAATTATTCTATAAACTTCGTGTTATTTTCACTTGAAAGATTAATTTAATTTCCTCGGATATTATTTTGCTCACTTGGTTTTCTTATTTTTTGTGTTGACAAACTTGAACATTAAACAATTGAATTGTTTTCACTGGAAGTGTTTTTTTATTGAGAAACGACCGAATAGTCTGATCTGGAATATACTCAGAAATTTTGCGGGATCATATTTACAGCTATTAACTACAAAAAGATATTCCGTTTATGGGTTTACTTATCACCGTAGATTATGTGGCCAGCAACACTTCCCATATATTATTATTTCTCATAAATTATAATGATAATAATAATGAATTCTATTTATTATTATAGTATTATTTAGGATATATAATTTAATATAATCTTAATATTCCAACAGAACCACATACTCTACCCATGGTATCTGAAACACACCTGTGAAACCTTTATCGGTTGCGACCCCAATCCGCGGGTTATAATCCTAATTGCTAATGGCTAAGTAAAATAAATTGTTACTTAATTATTATTAAATGTTACTTGACACTGTTTTATTGATCTATATACAATTATAACACACATATGGTATATCTTCTCACTTTGTTTTTTCTGGACTGACAACTTCAGATCAAACTATCATAAACTTTTAATCGAGCTGTTATTGTCTAGCCAAGCTTTTCACTTTTAACGATGTTTGTTTATTGAAATATATAATTTTAAGTAGAGAGCATTCAGATTGTCATAGCTTTGCAACTTTTGAATGAATCGTTACCTTGGAAACTCTACTAAGATGAATCACAAACATTATCCAGGCGATTAACCGGTTTCGTTATCACATAGGGTACCAACGTATCAGAAAATAGTTTTTTAATTAATTATGCTATTAATTATACAAGCAAATTTCAGTTTGTGCAAGTACGCTGACCCATTTTCATTATTATTTAACCGCAACCATATTGAGCGTCATGCGGCTTCGTTGATATGAATATTTTGTAGATTTACTATTCAGTTAACATTCTCACCCTTGACACGTATACTTGCTTAATATTTTCTATATTTTTTCAATATACTTTTTATATTATCTATATTTTAAATATTATTTAAGTGACTCTTTGAAAATAGTTTATACTTTCCTAAATTTTACTTTTCAGTATAAAATGACTGATACTCAGGTAGTCAAGTCTACGGTTGAAGCTCTTCTAGTCTATGCTGAAATGAATTATTCAGTGGAACCGAGTTGTTCGTATCCAACTATAACTGGTGAGTGCAGCAACTAATGTGATACATTTAGATACTGTAATAGTGTCAACTATCATTGTAGTAAGCTCTCTAGTTTCTAAAAACTTGGTTTCATTTTATTCTACCGTCTATTCAAAATAATAAAGTACAACCATCGACAGTATCACAACAATAATAGTTTTCTTCTAGTGCCCGTTATCAAGAAGGAAGTTATCGAAACCAAGCCTCATATTGAAGATCTACCACTTTCAGCCGATAAGGATAATTTCATGAAACCGGGTTGCTCTAGTCCAACGTCAAATTACTGCGGTATGTTTTAAATACATTAGTATATTAACTTACATATGGCTCATGGTAATTTTATATCTCATATATAATGTTTAGAACCTGAAACAGAAATGGTTGAAATAAAACCTCGTGTTGGATCATTAACGAACAACTTAATTGCCTCAATTGAGCCAAGTGGCACTATTCCTACAATTAGTTCAGGTTTGTTTGTTTCCTATTCACGTCAAATTACTGCGGTATGTTTTAAATAAATTAGTATAATAACTTACATATGGATCACGATAATTTAATATCTAATATATAATGTTTAGAACCTGAAACAGAAATGGTTGAATTAAAACCTCATGTTGGATCATTAACGAATAACTTAGTTGATTCAATTAAGCCAAGTGGCACCATTCCTACAATTAGTTCAGGTTTGTTTGTTTCCTATTCATTAAAAATGATGTGAACACATTTAATCACTTATTCTATTATATTATTGGCTAAATAACAGTAATGAGCAGTAAACATATGGTCAACAACTAAATTGACTGAATAATAGTAGTAATAAACAATTCATTAACATTTTAGATCTAGTATCGGCTCAAGCAGTCATAGAAAGCAAGCCTTTAGCAATGCAAAGCTCACCTCAAGAAACAGTACCGGATGATCCATTTAACGTGGTTAAAGGTAACAAATATATAACTACAACACTTTTTTATAAAAATAAGTATTATATTATATTGAAACTGTATAATTTTCTTTCTAGGGGCAACTATAAGCGAAGACCTCGAAGAAGAGCCGTTGATCATTGTCGAGCCAGTAGAGTCAAAACCGCTTCCCATGCAAACTCAGCCAGTTGAAACGAAACCTGCAACGATCCTAGAAGCTGAGCTGAAACCTGTAGCAGTTCACGTAGTTGAATCAAAACAGCTTCCTATTAAAACTCCTGTCCTGGAAGATCACAAGGCAGTTATGAACAGTCTTTTAACTGCCGTAATCGAGAATATGGATAAGAAGGAGCAAAGTAGATCAGTTTCACCAAATTCCGAGTATGAAGTCGTGAAATTTGAGAGCAAACCTCTGGAACCTGTGATGGGGCCACTGGCATATTTCACCTCAGGATTAAAGGTAATAATTAGTAACATTGATAAAAGTATTATGAATGCACTAGCTGTGAAATATGTATTTATGAAAACCTATTTTATTGGTTTATTGGAAAACAATTATTATTTCAAATAAAAATTGTACTAATAGCAATTTGAGAAAAGTAATACTTTGAATTTTCAGAAGACAATTTCATCCCCTCTGAAAACCCCGGGTTCTAGTAGAAGAAAGCGCTCAGTGACATTTAAGTACATTGATGAAAACTCGGTAAGTATTATAAACTTTTTTTTCTTATACTTATAGTATAAGATATATACAACATACAATTTAATAATATATAAATTTAATTTTTAAAGAATCCACTAGCCTCTTTTGTACCTGCCAAAGCCATCTCAGTTAAACAAGAGCCCATGGAAGTTGACCATGATACAGTACAGAAAATCAAAGCAAAACCTGGACGGAAGCGAAAGACAGCTACTGAACCCACTACATCCGAGGTTTGAGAACATCTACTATTTCACGTTTCCGGGCCGATTTTCCCACACACATCAGTCTGCGGCCAGGCCAGGGAAATTCCCGCCACCGTGTTTACTGCATAAGCAATATCAAACAACCTACTTTAGGACAAAGAAAATGAAACTGGTGTAACTCCAAAAAGAACCAGACGGCCCTCGGCTATCAAGAGAGAACTTATGGAAGTGAAGGTATGGTTTAACGTTTTATTACTTATATTCAGGTCTGCTGTAAAATTACTTTATTTTTACTGCGCGTAATTAATTATACATATGCATTATTGAAATATATATTTTAAGCCTGTCACACCCAAGACACCTAATCGAACTCCGAGATCTACTAGAAAGGCCCCAGCTGCTCAGAAGAATTCTAGTGATAAGAAGGTATATAACTTAATTTGTAAATCTTTTATAACAAATAATATTAAACATATTATCACATTAAACTTAGTTTCATCTTTCAGAATCAGAAAGTCACAACTCCAAAAGCTCAGAGAACTGCACCAAAGAAGAATTCAGCTTATTCAACTATACTGATTGATGCGTTTTCTGTTGCTGAGGTAAAATATGTAAAAGGATCGAGAAAAAAATATCGGTAGTCTATCGGTACAACGAATATCCAGAAATAGTGCCCGAGTTGTAAAGAAAGCATCCTTTTTCCAGTCCGAGGATTCCACCTCTTGCGATGATTCAGAAGAAGAATTCGTGATCATTGATGAGAGAAGGGGTCACAAAAGGAATGTATTTAGGACAAGAAATAATAATATGGAGGTTGGTGCTACTTAATATTATATATTTACAAAACATATTAGTAACTCTTACTTAAAGGGTTAGGTTACAGTACATCGGGAGCCATTTTGGTTTGAAAGAAAACTAAATAATCCCAACTTTCAGTCCGATTCTGATGACGATGCCTCTTCAGTCCGTGCTCAGCCATCACCGGTGAAAAAGTACAGGTCCCCCAAGGTTTCAGTTAAAAAGGAGGTAAGTCACACTTGTTTCTGTGGTTTTCTTACAGGGCCTCAGACGAGAAGGTCTATTATGGACGTACATTGGTTTGGAAAATATCATTCCTTAAATTCAACCATTTAGCCTAAAACTCCGAAGACACCAATGACTCCAAAGCAAACTCCACGATCATCATCTAGAAAGACTAGAACAATTAAGGATGTATTGGATGAAGTAGGTGGCGTTTCGATAAAACTATAAATTTTTAATCATAAATACACCACTCAATACTATATTTTCAGTCCTCTGGCTATTCTTCTCTACTCGGAACTCCAGGAAAGGTGAAGAACTTTTGTATGGAATGTCAAGAATTCACCCACAAACCTGGGGAGAAGAACCAAGGTGGGTCTCGAAGTCGTGAGTTGATTTTTAGAAAGTTCTCGAGTGTTTGAAGGGGTGGTTGGCTCATTTCTCAAAACTCTGATATGGAGAAAAATCAAGGCGCGGAATATTAAGCATACATCGAGCGGGAGTGGGAATAGTTTAGCAATACCCAGCCAACTGGCCGGTTTTGTTCCCAATAAAGTCTCCGAACCAAAAAAATAATTTTAGTTGCCACAGCCGATCATTTACCCTCATCTTTGCAGGCCCTCGCCGTCATATTCTGACCACTCATCTGAATGTTAAGTTGTACCAATGTGCTCATTGCGACCATGGTAGTGTACATGATAGGTATCATGTCAGATTACATGCGGAACGAGTTCATAAGGTTTGTAATTTATAAAACCTACCAAGTACTGTATCCTGAAATGCGCAGTATCCTGATGAGAGACAGTGTTAGACAAAAATGGATGCACTCTTGAAGAAAAGGCTTTTATT
Source organism: Phasmarhabditis papillosa (assembly GCA_034691345.1). Classification (NCBI taxonomy): domain Eukaryota; kingdom Metazoa; phylum Nematoda; class Chromadorea; order Rhabditida; family Rhabditidae; genus Pellioditis; species Pellioditis papillosa. Next base: position 16,641 of record JAQGAV010001650.1, read on the forward strand.
TCACCGATTTCCATTAATTTTTAAGTAAATTCGCTTCTAACCGGTAACAGCATAGGAAATCTAGCTATTGATGTGTTGTTTTTTAGGTGAGAGTGTAGCTGGAAAAGTAGATTATTCTAAATTATATATTTGGCATTCTGTGCAAATAAAGCAATTTCAATAACCTTCTTGTTTCAGGACTTCAGCAGAGGTTCCGTAATATACCTGATGGATCAGCACGAGGATGAGGTCCGGTACTGGATGAAAAAATGCTTTGATGTGGAGGGAAAATCGGCAAGATCTCCTGATAACTCAAAGAAGGCTATTATGCTATCCGCGTAAGTTAGCAACATCAAAAACTTAATTATGAACGAAAATGCTCTTAATTATTATAAAAACAATTATGTTCCAGTAAACGACAAAGCCGAGAAGAGGTGCCTAAGGAATGTAAAGGTCGTCGATCAGGGGAAAAAAACGTTGAGACTAAGCCGTAAGTTTTTAAAAATTATTTTAAAAGGATCCGAATCCGAATGTTTTCAGCTGCACGTTTACCAATTACAATTACTAAAAACTGCTCAACTAATCTTTTTTGAGCTCACCTATTTCAGAAATAAGTCAGCGGAAACACCTAGAGAAACCCAACCCATGGTGGATCGATCACGGGTCGCGCTGGAATCGAAACCATTACCGCGTGAAGAATCGCCTTTAGAAGATATTATACCCGATGATGATGACGATTTCGATTACGATGCACTTTCCGAGTCGCCAAGCGGTCCGACAGTCATGAGCTGGACGGAACTCCAAAAAAATTACATTGTTATAGACTAATAATAGATATTTAATATAATCATATAATAGTACATTTTATTCTTTTAATATAAACTGTGTTGGCTTTATTTATGAAATTTTTTTTATTATATTGTTGATTTCCAAGATCTCATTCTAATTAATAATAAATTTGATGATGATTTAACCTTATCGATATTTTCAAAAGATTCACAATTTCGCAGACAAAATTTCACAATTGACCTTTTTTAAACTTGTTTTGTTCATGTTTCATGTGGGTAACTTCAAATTAGACGAATATATAACTTGTATCAAAAAAAGTTTACGAAAAAAAATGAAATCATCATTAGAAGATTATCTTTGGTATCGAAATCTTCAAACTTGAAAACGCAAAAATAATATTTTCAACTAAATGTCAGTGCGCTGGCAAAGAGCCAAATGGAGATAGATTGCACAAAAAAAAAGAAAAACTAACAAAAACATCATTAAAGAATTTAAAAACGATATAAATGGATAAGTTGCCGTATGCACCAACATTGCGGGAAGTTCGCGCGCACAGGAACTCCAAAAGTCAGTTGCCGCTTACAAAATTTGGCATGCACGAAGCAACGGGAACTGGGTTCAAGCGGGAACCCTCAAAAGACTGGCGAATTTTTGGTGTTGACGGTGTGCTTGCAGAGGACACAAATAGCTCCCGAAAGTTTTGTGGTACTTCGTGCAATGTTGGTGGATACGGCCACAGGGGTCGTTATCACCAACGTTACCGGCAATTGTAAGGACAATTTTGGAAACACCAATAGGTCCCGTCACCTATCCACAGGAAAGGAAACTCGAAGACGCGAAAATGATCGGGAGCGTTTGGGAATACGGAGACAGACAGCAAATGTTTGAAGGTAAGACGACAATTGCAAAGATAGTCCAAGAAGGCTGTCTAGCTCATCCAAATATCAACTTATCGGTAAAAACTTGTACGCATGAAACTATTGCCACTAATACTGTTGCTCAGATTCAGAACAATCCCACTCTGAAATTGAAAGCACTCGGAAACGCTTCGACGGTGACGGACAAAGAATGTTCACAAAGTTGTCAAATTTATTGATCATAAAAACGAATAAATGCAAGTACACGTAAATCACCAAATACACGCATTGAGCTAGCTCACATTAAAACAAAATTTTTAAAACGAAAAAACGAAACAAAAATTAACACAATACAATAATTTATCTAATCAATAATAATTCCTGAACCGTTGACAGGAGCATAGCGGTTCCTGGCTGCTCAATAACTGATTCAAATTCCTGCAATCTGTCCTTTACAGCATTTAGAAGATCAGCTACATGAGATGGGGTCTCCTCATTTCCTTAATAAGAAATAAAATTAGGGAATGATAATTAGGCTTTACAGAATTGGGCGATTCATTTCTGGATGTGTTTTCGCGTAATTCCTTTTTCATGGCTCAACTCGCTAGTGGCGAATTAATCATCGAGAAATACAATAAAAGTCACTATTTTTAACAGGTTTGATTCTCACAAAAAAGTTCCATTAATAGCAAAAAGAGCTAACCTCACGAGATTAAAATTGTGAAATGATAAAAAATATGCAGATTTACCTCCTGCCTTGCAGCTGCTGGTAACTTTCGCCGACTTGCAAATATGAGCCAACTGGGAAAAGCCGCCCAATCGGTAAAGAATGTCGGCTGCATCCATTTCATCCGATAATATGCTACTAGACATAATGAGTCCACCAACCTTATCAATAAATTGCCTGCAAGAATATAAGGAATGTGAAAATTCGCTGGCTAACAACGTACTTAGATAATATTGGATTTCGGAAAATGACGCGATGAAGTAGAATATTCAGCGGTTCTGGAATTTCGTAGTCAGTATCTCTTGGGTCCTTTATTTCCCCAGTCTAGAATAAATTCAGCATTACTGTTAAACTAAATTAAAAGGCAACCTCGCATGCAACTTCCACCAGCATACTAAGGATGATCGCAGCAAGACTGAACATGTCCCTAAAATATGAGTATCAGTAAGCGGAGACGTCATTTCGGTTTACTTGTCAGTATCCGCGTCAGTGTGTGTAGGATGATCCAATACAGCCTTCCAAAGAGCCCAGTAGGCATCAGCAAGAGCTAAACAAGTACAATCAAATCAACTCTAAAATTTGACACAAACCCTTTCCATCGT
>JAQGAV010001651.1:0-19591 GCA_034691345.1 Phasmarhabditis papillosa
GAAGACTGAATGTTAGAAAGGAGCCGTCTCTGCTCAGAAGATTCCGGAAAGATGTGCCGCAACCCTGCGCCGAAGAATTCTCCAAATATTTGTGTGATACGTGCGATTACAGGTCAATAAATACTTTTTTTTTTTAAATATAAGCAACATTTAAAGCTGTACTGAAGATAAATTAATTATTTTATCCAATTTCAATAATAAAAATTTATATTGAACTTTAAATATGTTCTCCAGTTGGCTTGGAAAATGTTCTCCAGTTGGCCTGTTCTCCAGTTGGGATTTCCCCCTTACGCTTGCTATCTTAACCGCTCTGGTCTTCACCCTCTTATAAAAATCACAGATTTCTTTCATAAATACGAGTTCCTCCAAAATAGTTTATACTATTTAGAATAGTATAAACTACTCCAGAAATTGTTTAAAATATAAGTTTTTGTTTCAGCTTACCTGACCACCCCAACTGATTTCTGGCCAAATCCTTTGTACTAGGCCAGATTGTCCGATCAGCGCGCAGTTAACCATTACCCCCACCATACCGAGGATCTGAATAAGAATTTACATTGTTTAACTAAAGACAGGCTTTTAATTGTCTATATATGACTTTACTATAGATGTAATAACTGTGATCAGTAATAATAAACTTATAAAACTAAGATAATCTCGCAAGAGCTAGATTAACATTCCTGTATAGCACTATATTCCTACCTCCATAGCCTTCTGCCATGCTCCAATATCTCTCACAAATCTTCCGAATGGTCTTTGCATTATTTTACATAATTTAAATGCATCTGCTCTTATTTCAACAAGATTATTAAAAAGAGCCCAAACAGCAGCTAATGGATATGCGGGAGAAAAGAGAAGAACATAACCGAACTGGAATAGAAATTAATATTTAATGAAAATGAGTTTTTAAGTTATTTAGCGGATAACATTAGTTTAGAAGAAGCATATTTTCATACATATTTATAGTCTGATTCGAGAGCAATAATGGAGTGTTAAAAAAGAATCTCATTTAAATTGGTTCTGAAAGTATTCGATTTTTTTTATTTCCTTAAAATACGCAAGTAACACTCCATTATTCATCTTGAATCACACTATATTTTAAAATATTCTAAATTGATAACAAATAGAAGCGGTATTAACTTAAACTGAACGCACTTTTAAACAAAAGGCTCCCTAATCACCAATTTTCCATTCTTTATATATATATATATATAAAGAATGGAAAAGTACCCTCTTTTATCCAAATTCTGCAAAGCAGGGCTAGACATTTTACTGGCCGGCCGGGCCGTTGCCGTAAATTCAAAAAGGACAATTTTTATGAAAAAAATTGACTGAAATATTGTGATAAATAATATCCAAAAACATCAATAAATATTGTTGAAATCTTTATGGTTAATCGTTAATGCCGATAAATACCACTGAAAACTAACTTTGTTGAACAATTTCCGCTAAAAAGTGTGAAATAAATAAACTAAGGCCGGGCCGGCCTTTTCCCAGCCCGTATGGAAAACCTACTTCATTACTAACCTGTATAAACATTTCTAAATAATCATCTAATGGTCTTGCATAGACTGGCATTAGACTCTGTAGTTCTGCTTCGTTTAATTCTAAACAAACAAGAATTTTATAAAATTAAGCTGAAGTTTTTAGTTTTATAAAAATAGTTCAAATTTGCTACAAACTACAATACTGCCTTATAAAGAACTAACCGTTTCCCGGAGTTGGGACAAATTCTGGAATAGGAAGTCGCGGCGACGAGATGCGAATACTGTCGTTCCGAAGAAGATTCTGAATATATATATATATATAAATATATATATATATATTATATAAACCCTTTTAAATTATTGTGGTTATATTTGTTACAAAATTAAATTAAACTAACTGGAGATGATGTAGATTGTTGAGTTACAAGAGGATTTACATCTAAAGTCGCAAATCTTTGTCTAACTCCTTCAGAAGGAGAATCCAAATTAAATATAGGAGCAGTCGGCAACTGGAATTTAATATATAACTACTTTCTATCTCCCAATATTTTTATTGTAGAAACAAAATTTCATTCCAAAATTCTAACGCTCAACATGTAAATAGAAATAATTGAAAAAGAGGAATGACAATGGACAGGTGAATTCCTATTCTTATTCAGAATATGGTATAATAAACATTATAAAAGGTAAACAGGTATAGAGTTAAGTAGGATTATAAATCAAAGAAATAGAAAGACAGGCGTATTTGTGGATAATCCCCACCGTTTTAAATCACCTCTCCCGGTCTAAGTGTTCATTTATACTGTTATTTATCCCTTTATATAACAAACCTCCTCCTGACTACTAAGACTTCCTCTCTTCTTATTTTTAACCTCTTCCACATGTCTTCTAAGAGTATCATCACTCATACTTCTTGTCATACGGTATGTTAGACTACTCCATCTAAGAGATTCTACCAAATAAGGAATACCAGTCTCCAGAATATTCTGTGTTACCATACGAGTTATTAGAAGAGTGGCCAACGTCTGTAAAAATATATTAGATAATAATTTTTGTCTATCAGTTATATTTTTTATCGTTTAATGTTTATATCATCGTTTTCTTTTAAGAAATATATAGTTGACGCAACGTGGACTTTTTTCTGGACTACTTAGTCTAACAAGGTAGAGGTCGATACTCCGAATTACCCCAAACAGAGGATAGAATCTTGTGAATTATAGGTGCTTTGCTCTAGAGTCCCGGTCTGTGATCTTGTGTACTTACTTCATGTAATCTTTTCATATCTCTCAGATAAAATGCAATATAAAATAAAGATCCATATGCAGTTACAGACTGGAATATGACTATTTTGCTAATCAAGAAGTCCTCGTATTCTTCATCGGTTCGGTAGTTTTCTGAAGAAAAAATAAACTCTTAGGATGGTCGAATAGTAGTATAGGTTTACACTATAGAGTCAGCAGTGAAGTCTGAGTATATATTCCATTACCCCTGACATCAGATATGGTAATTGGTCTATCCCAGCCTAACCGTAATTTAACATTGTTGGCGTTTGCCGGTCAGCTAGAATTCTAATATTGCCTGATGTTTATTTGTAATCTTAAACCAATTTTATAATATTAAATATATTATAATAAATAAAATATAACTAACCTAAATCATTTAAAAACAATGCCAATTGTCTATATAACTTATCACTAACAACAATCATTAATGCATAAACTATCATAGGAAAATGACAAAGCCAACTGAATAACCAAGAACCACCGAAATAACTAAAATTGTTTATTAGAATAAAATTAACTCTATAAATTAGTTTTGTATTTAAAATATTATATTTTCTTTCTGTTCAAATAGCTCATGTTAGCTAAAACACTTATTTTTCTCTTTAACAGTTTAACTTTAACATTTTGAATATATTTGTATTCTTTTAAAGAATTTCAATTTAAATAAAACAATAACAATATTATATTTTGCTTACAAGTCAAATGAGTCTTGCACTTCAAATACAACCAACATAGCCATGAACATACAGCAAACACAGAGAATTGTAATAGGATAGGTAACTCCTAAAGGGAAAAAGGTTACTGTAGTTTAAGAGAGGGTTACTGTAGTTAATGAAGAGGGTTACTGTAGTTAATATAGAGAATTACTTTATTTAATATAAAGGGTTACTGTAGTTAGGAAAAAAGGTTACTGTAGTTAATATAAATATGTTCTACTTATCGTATCTAAGAACTGCGTGTTTCCATGCTGGATAGAATGGTTCCATACGACTAGAAACGGGATTCGGTGCGAGGTAATCACCCTAGAAGGACATATTAAAACTTGTATCATACCGTGAGTTAAATATGAATTTACTTATTTATGAACAAGCTATCGAAATTATCTGTTTTATATTTGGTGAATATAAACTAAGTTTGAGCATTCCTGTACAGACATATCCGAAAATACACTCTGTATTACCAGACTACGAGTTTGCTAGATTCGGCAAAATAGTTTTATCCCGCGCTCCGTATTTCGCTGACGCGGCGTCTCATTATATTATATCCAGCTTTAGGAATCTTCATACTAGTAGCATTCTCTATTTATTTTCTCCCTACTCTTTTTTACACCGCCCCCTGCTAACCTGGAACTGCGGTCTAGGATCCTGTAGATATGGTTCCTGTGTACTATCATAAGTACCCCATTCAAATGCTTTTTCTGCCTGTTTTCTTTTCCATAATTCTAAGTAAGCTGTAGACCAAACACAGTTAAAAAGAGCAAAGAAGACGAAACAAATGTCGGAAAATAACTGGAAAAGGAAGAAGTTAACAGTTTAGTCTCAAGAGCTACGTTAACAGAGTTTTATCTTGCGAAGCAACGGTGCTATAGTCTGTTTTCAAACGCACAGTCCAATCGCGGTGCTCAATAAGGGTGCGGGGACAGAATTTTCGCACTCGCACCCTTGTTTTATGATCTATTACTCACCTGCGAAGCATCGGTTTTCTCTACTTCATCTGGGTTGCTTTTGTATTTAAAACCACCAAAGAAGTACATAAATATACCTAAAATACCGAAAATCTTCTCGATATTTTCGTTGTGAGACTACCTAAAAGAGCTGGGAACCATAATGCTGTAGTCATATGTCCTAACCAAGTAAAGTACATTGCTATTTCTGTACCAAAATACTTTTTTATTTCTATTAAAGGTTGGTCGCCTGTAATGAAAACTTTTAGCTTAATATTTTACCAAATAAATATTGCAGAATATATTTTAAAACACATCTGATTAACTTTTCTAAAGTTTCAAAAAAGCCGCTTCATTTTCTCAGTTACTTGGTTTTGAAACAACTCATTTTCGTGAAATTGTTTTTCAACTTTACATTGTTTTACATTAAATAGAACATTGTTCAGTATTTTCTTTTTACACTTACCAAACATATTATAAACCCATTTATTAAATAAATCATCTATATTCTTCTGATTATGTAATGGTAACATATTATCTATTATATTAGCAGATACAAGTCTTGGTATGATTGCCATTCCTTCAGCTACAGTAATATCTCTACCACCTAGATCTAGACTTAGACCACCGCGGGGGGCACGGATCATCTCTAGCATTTGTTTTACTAAATAAAGTATAATAATGGGTATATATATATATTATGTAGATGGGCCAGCCGTTTCTTATAATTCAGGACTTTTTAAATTTCCGGCTTCGGATCCGGTATGTTAAAAGACTATAAAATGTAGTTGCTCGTGTCGCTGGATTTTTTTCTCAGAGATTCGTCTTAGGGTGAACTACTCTGTAATTTGTTCATTCGATATTTAGAAAATTAAGTTCCAGATTCGCTAAAAGATAATACAAATTTGCAACAGTCTTCGGAACTATTATGTAAACACTCATTTGATTTGTAAGTATAGTCTGTCTTTAAACCTCTTGTTAATGAATTATTATTATTGAACCTATGGTCCGCGCCGCTGTTGCAGAGATGGGCAGCGGACGCGTAATTTATTCAAATCAGTCTTTATTGCCTCATCAGCCCTCAGTGGTCAATTAATTCATTTACGCGCCTGCTGCACATCTCTGCAACGGTGTGCGGACCTTGTAGGTTTGAAGACAGACTATAACTTCGCTCATTTCTTTTTTTTCAAACTTTTTAAAGAATATATATATATATATATATATATTTATAACTAACCAATAATAGATCTTTCCATTTGACTAAGAAAGTTATTCTTTTCTTCAATTCCTACAAAACACTGTCCTTCTTCGAAACAAAACTCTTTTTTGCCACCTCCAAAGGACTCTTTGACTGACTTTTTTATATGACACAGTTCGGCTCCTTTTAATAAACTAAAATAATAATAATTATTTATAATAGGAGTTTGATATTTTAGTCATTATACAGAAGGTTTAGCAACGTTTGTAAATATTATAAATTATTATTAGTTTTAAAGGAACGAAAAGTAACTACTATCTTAAATTAAAAGTTATCAAGAAAGTGTGTTTAAACCTACCTACGGTTAACGGATTATTTGTTTACCTTTTATATTCCGCAGTTAGATAAATTGCATAGAAATCCTTTATTGTATGGTGTCGAACTTGTATTCGAAGAGAAGGTTCATAGTTTTTAATCTAAATAAAGATATTAGCTAACTATGCATTAAAAACAGATAACCAAATGGGACAATCGTTATTCTCAGCTCAGAAAACAGGCAAAAAAGTTGAAAACTTGACATTTACTTTTGAAATTTGAAAATGTAAGTTCTTAAAAATATTGTATATTTAATAGTTCTTCTTATTAAAACACAGAATAACCTACAATATTAACAATTTGTTGTACTGTAGACTTTTGTGCAGTTCTATCGTTATTTGTAGTAAAAGTAAGTAATAAATCACAATGCGGAGTAGATTGAGGATATCTATAATAGTTATAGAAAAGGAGTTTACATAATAAAAAGAAAGGTAATTATTTTTTGAACTTTATACAACCGCAGGTTCACAAATCCCAGGAAACTAGCAGTTATAGTCAGTGCCAAGAGTAATGATGGAGTGTAAAGAATTCAACGCTCGTCTGAGCCCCTTTTGCAAGCACCGCGCCACCATCTGGCGGCTACCCTCCGTTCAGTATTGTACTTTGCAAGTGCGCGCGTGCAATTTGCCTGCAGGTGCGGTGTTAAAAATCCTAAAAATACGCAAGTGACACTCCATTATTACTCTTGGCGCTGATTGTAGCAATTAGAAAAAAGAAAGATATGAAATTATGATTTCTCCGAGGTGCAAATCAGATTAGAATTTAGTTCGGTTTGGCGCTTTCATTAAATAAGGGCCGGGATTTAAATTGTCAGCCGACCCTTACAATATTTGTATTTTTGTTATTATAATTGTATTGTTACCTCCATAAATCACTACTTATAGCTAGCCTCTGACCATGGTATATTCCTTCATTTAAAAGAGAACCAAGACGGTTCTGTAACATCTCGAAGGTACCTGCTAAGAAACGCATTATTTAGAATGCTATACCAAGATTGTTAAAGTTTTTGTATATAAACATGATATAAATCATGTCTAGGATATATTCTGTACTTAAGATTTATAATTGCATGAATAAACTGTATAGCCTATACATATACATACAGTACACGGTGAGCAAAAAAGAATGAAAAAAGACAAAAAAAGAGTTTTATGGTCAAATATGTCAATTAGCTTTATTGGTTCTAATTTGCTGCTGTTTTGGTATGTAGATTAGCTATAGTATGTAACAAACAAAAGACCGCAGAACGCGGTGGTATACATAGGCTTCCGCAATTGCGTATTTGTCTTTTTCTGAATATGATACAAAATAAAAATAGTACAATATGATTTTTCTGACAACAAACAAAAAAATGCGCATCGAATCATATAATGGAAGTTTAATTTTGTCTGAACTTTATTTCCAGCCTTTTTTCTTTATATTTTGAATAAAACTTATAAAAAGTGAATAAACATAGTAAATATTCTTGTAAAGTGTTATTCATTGAAGTGAACTAGTTTCTAATTGTATGTATGTAACGCGGCGCACAATTATAACAACGAGGTCTGTTTAAATAAAATAAAACAAAAATATTCGAAGCCTAAAATGGAAATATAAAAATCGATTCGAAACAAAGCAAAGCTGTTTGAAAAAGGCGAAAAGCAACAATAACAAAATATAACAAAGCTGAGAATTTTGTTAAATTTATGGAATTTCGTGGAAACATTGTAAATATTATGAATTTTGTGAATTTATGGAATTTCGTGGAAATATTTTGTATTTTGAGAATTTCACGATATACAAATGTAAAATTTGTTGTTTGCAGATACAAAATGAAGTAAAAGGTGTTTATTCCTTGAATTGTTTGGTTAGAGATCCAGGTTACTGTATTATGTAATAAGGAAAGTTAAAAGAACTATTAAATTGACAATAATTGAATTAATATATAGTCTTTAAGAAGATCTATATTATCTTGGGAGAAGCTTTGTTTTACAAAAATGAGCTTCTTTTGAAGGGAAGGCTCCAAATCCATTTACATTCATTTTTTATATGACACCGCCCGCTTCTATCCAGAACTGTAGATCTAACAAAAGGTTAATTCTTGACATCGGCTATCGTTTGTATGGAATGAAAACTATAGAAACCTATGTTGAAAGCCCAGATCTTCAAATATTTCTTGTTTTTTAATAATAAAACATATTATTTTTAATAATTATTATTAAAATAACTTTAAATGTTAAAGATAATATTTCAAAGTGGTGTTGCTCTTGGTTGTTGGAGTGTTCTTAATTTGGCTGCATATGGATCAATAGGAAAATGAGATGAAAAGGATGTTAGGAGGTAGAGAGAGAAGGATATAAAGAGAGACGCAAAGACAGAGGGAAGAATATTCTAGAAGGAAGCAAGAATGATATTATTATTATTGTTAATGGTAGAGTCAGAACTGTTAATCTGGCCAGGCCAGCAAAGGCCAGCTTTATCACACTGTTAAATATAATGATCAAGCAAGAGGTCAGGGTTCGATCCCCCCAGGACTGGGAATTTGACGGGCCGGCCGGGCCGGGGCCGACAATTTAAGAAAATTTTTCTAAAATACAAAAAAAAATTCAAAAAGTCGTCCAGAGCATTGACAATTTGTATGAAAAAAGTGACTGATTTAGTTTAATATTTTGTAAATAATATTCAAAAACCTAAATAGGCAAAGATTGTTGCACTCTTTATTGCTAATACCGAAAAATAGCACTGAAAACTAACTTTTTTGAAGAATATGCGCTAACAACTCTGAAATAACTAGGGTCGGCAGGGGACGACAATTTGGGAAATCGACCCGGGCCGGGTCCGGAAATTTGAGAAACGGGCCGATCCGAGCCGGCCTTTTCCCAGCCGTGGATCCCCCTCCTAGACATATTTTTTGCAAATTTTAACTGACCATCGAGTTAAGCATCGCATGAGGATATTACTCTCTTCTTAATAGTGTTATATCAACTAAGTGATACTGTACTTTACAAGGTAAGGCCCCTATTCCGAACTCGCTAATGTTATATCAACTAAGTGATACTGTACTTTACAAGGTAAGGCCCCTATTCCGAACTCGCTAACAACACTATGCTAGGGTTATAGGGGAGCAAAAACGATTCCGCACAATGCTTCTAATTTTTGCAAACGAACTAGGTGAACCGAAGGCTAGATAAACACTTGTGGTATAGTAGTAGACATCTCAACAAGTAAACTTTTTTCTTTTTACTACGTAAGAATTTTGCAAATGCTTTTCTATGTTCGAATTTCGTAAGTTTTAGCATAGTGTTATTTGGACTGGTGGAGACGGATTCGCGATCTTTCCTTGTTACATCCACTGGGAGTTAGATTTCTTAGGTTCATTTCGGTCTGTTGAATCTGGAATCTTCTTTTCTGTACCTTTTGACAGTTATATCTTGAAGAATGTCTGAATTTGACTGCCTTATGCAAAAAAGACGAATGTTGGTTTAGGACGAATTTTCAAGAGCTTTCTGTTGTAAAAAGCCTTAATTTCCAAAAACAAAAGGTACCCTCACCAACTCGTTGTTATCTCCAGGTGTGACTAAGGATTAGAAGATATTAAAGGTCTAGTTAGAGGTGAATAATACAGAAGAAATGTAATAAGCACAGATCTTTAACAAATTAAAAACATGTGCAACTAGAATGAGAAAAACTCAAAAAACAGAAAGCCAACCATTTGGTGGCTAAACGATAGCATAAGTGTCGAGTATATGAAAGAGTAAGAGGGTATCTAATGAAATAGCAGCGGCAGCATTAGCTATAATTCTTAGGTGTTTTATGGGAAACTCATAATCCGGAATAAATTATATGAATAACAAGTTACATGAGATTACAGAATACAATCGGACTATTCTGAAAAGGACGCCTGTGTTGTAAGGAGTTCTCCATTCCACAAATGATGTGGGCCGTGCTACGGTGTTAAATATACAGAATTCATATAGTAGTTATGTGAGAATATGGAGTCAAGTGGAAGAATGCATAATAATATGACAGGTAACATGTCTCAGATAATAGACTATTTTGCTGCGGCACATTCACTAAATTTTGATTATCTTGGGGAAAACGGGGGACCAAGGTATCTGGGGAACCACGGGGGACCAAGGTATCTGGGGGACCACGGGGGACGAAGGGGGACGAAGGGGGACGAAGGCCGAAGCCTATTTTCAAAAAAGTGCTGTAGCAAAAGTAATTTATTCGAAAAATAGTACTATTTTTATTCGGCTTAGGCACCCATGCCACGCTTATTTAAATTTAGCACCACTCTGTGTAACCTTGACTTCAGTTTTTTTTTCGGTCGCCCGGATACCTTGGTCCCGAAGATATCTGGCCGTAACTTTTGAGCAGTCCGCATTATATACCGGTCTGCTCTCTAATCTACGATTACACCAATAATTGATCAAATAAAACCAATATATTCTCACAAGTTTCATTTTATCCGTAACAATTAAAACTATTGAAGCAGGGTGAGAATTATTTCTTAATTTTTACCTTCATAAAAAGTTTCATTTTCTTCCTTTTTCTCTAATGATTTTCTTGATTCGACCATTCCAATTAGACAAGATTGGCTTCTTTCTCTTCTCATAACAGGTACATCAAACGATAAACTCATTCTAAAACTATTATTAAAGGTTGCAAATATTTAAACAATTGTCTGATCAAGAAGAGTTAGGTTTACAAGCAGTATTCGGGTAGACAGCGGTGTTATATGAAAATGATGCGAAAATAGGTCGATTGCGAGCATTTTCTCCAAAAGTACATCTATTTTTGTCTCTTCAGGATGCTACCGTGGAAACCTAGTTCGTGATACCGATACTATCTGTTAAGTTCGCGAGGATAAGAAAGCACTCTTTTGTTAAAGTCTATTTTCAACAGGCAACCAATGAAATACAATCAACAGTGAAATATAACAATCGTTCTAAATATATAAGTAGTTGTACTCAGTTTTTATAATAAATACTACGTTCTGTAATTGTGTTCACACTTAGTTTCCAGCTAACTACTTAACTAAACTCATATGTACTATAAAATGGTTTCGGAAGACACTATATTGCCTTTGAACACTAAAATTATACTACTAACTGATTATAAATTATATGTAACCTAAATCAAAGATGAGAGTTCATCACTGTTGAATAATCTTCTAGCCCTTGTTAAAAACAATAAGCTACTACTTCTTAATTATTTATAAGACTTACCTCTTTTTAATTAAAATCTTCGTTTGTACTGGTAAAATTGATTAAAAAATAGCGAAATATCATAGCTGCCAGTGTGTTCAACAGCTATGTTGTAACACATGTGCTTAACGAATATCAAACAACAAAAACATAGAATAATAACCGAACGGAAATAGAAAAAAAGAGAGACAAAAACCAAATCCGATGTATGGATGAAAGAAAGTGAAAGCGTATGCATAAGAAGCTGTCAAACCCTCAGCATCCGAATAGTCACTCCCTCACATACCTGTCGAAAAGTGCGGGCCGAGTCGGGCCAGCCCGGGCTGGGCCGACATTTTGAAGAATTGGAAAATATGGAGCGAGAGGCCAAGGTTCGATCCCCGCCGTAGACATTAGTTTTGCAAATTATTACATGTTAGTAATAGAAAAGTGCGGGCCGAGTCGGGCCGGGCTTAGAAAATTTGAGTCTGCGGGCCGGCCCGGGTCGGCCGGTAACTGGTATGCTCCCTCATCACTAGTTAGCTAACGTATTCCGCATCATTTGGGGAAAATGGGAACTTAACAATGGCACCGATCATGAAAAGTACCAGTGACATGAGCAACTGATCCCGTATGTAGTTATACCATAGGTATGGTGAATGCAGTAATTCTGTTGCAAACTGTATTTCACAATCTGTCTGAAATGTAATTATTTTTTAGACACAGTTTTTCTATATATGTGTACTTTAAAAATCAAATAAAATAGTTCCGAAAAGAAAAAAATCCCATTGCTGCCACTTTATGCGGTGATGCAAGCGTACTACAGGTAGGTTTCTGTTCCAGAAGAAGAAGCATCTAGCAATTGCCTATAAAAGGAAATAAGAGTAGATGATACAGAAAAAGGAACAATAGTAAATTTAATCACATCAGCTGTCAGTAAGTCTATAAATATAATTTTGTATATTTAAAAACAAAGTTTCTACCTTTTACTTGCGCAATGGCAACACCCAATCTATATTCATTTCTCACCACCGGTATGGCACTGACTCCATGTTCGCTATAATCTCTTTCTGACATAAAATCAACTGATTTCTCAATCATCGGTCGCAAAGAATACATCACAAATACTCACTTCACAGGTACCCTGCGCATAAGTCAAACTGGATATAATTGAGTCAGAATCTGTCACAATGAAAAATAAACATGAAAATCGAAGTCTACGTATAAAACTGGTCTAGAACATGAAAATAAATTTTTTTAGTAATAGTACCGTGAGCCTAAGAAATATTGAAATCAAAACATCCAATCCTACCAGTAATTTCAATTCTTTGCTGCAAATGAGAAAATAAACTATATATTTTTTATATATTGTCATAAATTTACAAATGGCTAAAACTAACATTGCAGCTATATAATTTCGATTAGTTTGCAGATATGTAATTTATATCGATTAGAAATAGCACTGTGCGATTGCAAAATTTATCGTTACTTGAAGCACACTGACTTTTGTTTGTATCCCGCAACGATACCTCAATATCCTGCACGAAAAACCCGCGAAACATGTGTTGAATGGTTTTCAGGTAAACTCTCATTAAAAAATTGAAATTCTCAATTGAAATTTTCCTCATATCTGCGTTGTGCTCTGTAAGTTTTGAGGTTTAACTATTTTTCTTTTTTCGTTTATCCTTCATAGATTTACTCATATTTTACAGCATTTTATCAAGCCAAAATTGTGAACAACGAAGATGTCGGACGATCCCGTTGGTCTACTTTCTAAGAAGGTAAGATGCCGAAGAGTTGCTTGTTGTAAAATTTTTTTGAGGTTGCCGAACTTGCAATCGGACAGGTGAAGAAGCCGCAAGGCCAGTCTGGCCGAAAATGTGAATTTCAGACGAATATGTCTACCTTGCGTATGTGTTAAAGTTTCTTCTATATAACCGTTTTTCCTAGTTGTGAAGCCGAACATCCCGTACTACAAGTGGGATGTTCATATGCAGGTACTTTTTGGAGAAGGGAAGCCCAAGGAGCTCACCAAGATTACCAGAGAGGAGTCAGTAATCCTTGTGTTATCTCTTGTAATTATTTATTCTACAGCTTCCCGGAACAATCTCGAAAGGCCATTACTGTTGCACTTTACCGTCGGCTTCTCGAAGATAAGACTCTAGGTCTGTTCTTTGGAAAAGATAAGACGGTATACTACGATCGAGCCAAGCTGCTCTACACCCTGAAGGAGCTTCCCGTTGATGTACGTACACGCATCTTATCATTTTGTTAGCAAATGATTTGCAGAAAGCTGGTATGAAGGTATTCAACCTTCCTGCGTCCTTCTATACGGCTCCCGAATTAACGGGTGTTACCGGATACGAAATCACCATTTCGAAGGTGACGGATAACTTTCAGGTTTATTAGTTTGTGAGTTGTTAGTTGCATTGTTTTATAGGCTAGCTCGAATGACCTTTTGAAGCAGGATTGTGATCGTACTCTGTTGGAAGTGCTTCAGATTATTCTCTGTCAAACGGCTCTAATGAATAGGTTCAAACTTGCCATAGTTGTATTGAAATTTGAATTTTAGCCAGCAGTTCATCAGCTATGGGGATCAAACACACTATTTGTATGACCCCGAATCTGCTGGATTCTCGGATCGTGATTTTGTTGAACTACCAGATGGCAAGTACCTAGGAGCAGGAGCCAAAATATCAACTAAAATACTGGAAGGACATGATAAGAAAGGAGCCGCTTTCGTAGCTGTTGAAGGTGTAGATGTACAAAGGTGTGCACCCTCTAGCATTTCTTTTCAGTCAAGAAGTCTGCCTTCCATGTTGATGATCAGAATCTCGTGGACAAGATAAAAAGTTTCTCCATTTTCGGTAGAGGACAATTTAGTGTCGAAGCAGCCAACGCTAGGAAAGAATCAATTACTGCACAGCTAAGAGGTACGCTTAGAATCTTATTTCTATATCATTTTATTTCAAGATCTCTATGTATACACAAAATACGGAGACAGGAAGCAAAAGTTTCCCATCGCAGGTCTCGGTGGCTCGGCTGCAGCTACAACGTTAGTTTCTGTTCATGCTTTGTGAAAAAGATTACGATTTTAGATTCATCATTGATGGAAAGAAAGTTTCCGTTCAGCAATATTTCCTAACGAAATTCAACATTCAGTTAAAGTATGTATATACATATATCTGGAGAACAGCTTTCATGATGTTTTAGATATCCTGGACTCTTGCTCGTACTGCCCAGAAATGGAAAGGGAGCGTATCCTGCTGAGCTGCTCTTTGTTAGCCCGAGTCAGCGTGTCTGCAGATCCCAGGAAACTCCTGATCAAACTGCAGCTACAATTAAGGTTGACTCACTTACTATTGTAGTATATCGTGCTCTTGCAGGCCTGTGCCACGTTGCCTGAACTTAGACTTCGCCAGACAAAGAATTTAAAGACCGCTCTTAAGTTGGTTGAGACAAACCCAACTCTGGTCAGCGCTGGTATTAAAGTTTCAAACGATCTGCAGAAGGTTGCTCTTTAGTTTATCGCAATTTGATTTTCAAATTTAGGTTGCTGGAAGAGTTCTTCCTCTCCCTAAAATCGTGTCGAAGCAAAATGGTAAGCTGGTTCCAGAAGATCACTCGGTATCATTGAATTGTCATGCATCCTTTCATTCTCTTTTTAAGGGAAAGTTCAATGGTGGTCAGTTTGTCGATGGCAGGAACGTCAAGAAGTGGGCTATATTTGGTCTATTCCTTCCTGGCGACGCAAATTTTGATTTAAAGTGAGTTCTTTTCAGTCAACATTCCAATTTGCGTCTTGTTTTAGGACCTATAGTTCAAAGCTGCAGTCCGAAATGAGGGCTAGTGGCATGAAGGACTGCGCTCCTCCTATGCGTGTTGAGGCTATTCTGAGACCCAATGAAGCTACTATCGATGTTTGTTGATCACCAAAATCTCAATCAATATGAAATATTTTTTAGAAGATTATTGGTACCGCAGCCCAACAAGAATGTCAATTGGTGTTCTTCGTTACATCTGATAACATTAAGCTGCACAGTGAGATAAAACCAATTAAAGTTAAAATGATTTTCTTTAGCTTACATCAAGTCTGTGGAAGCTCAATGTGGTAAAGTTGTCACTCAAGAAGTGAAAGTCTCAAAGGCAAAGAACGTTATCGAAAAGAATCAGAGACAAACTCTTCATAATGTTATTATGAAGACGAACGCAAAGATTGGTGGAGTTAATCATTACGTTTCTGATGAGTACGTGTTGCACTATTTTCCATTTTCATAAATAGTTCTAGAATGAAATACCTAGATGACAAGTCGCGCCTCTTCATTGCGTTCGAAATTTCAAATGCGCCTCCTGAAAATCAGCCTGATGTCACTAGTGAAGTCGGCAGGGTTTGTCACTTCCTAGTATATTTAACAAAAATTTGTTTTAGATGCCATCTGTTGTTGGATACGCTGCAAACTTCCAGACGGATGCGCAATATTTCTTGGGAGACTACAGATACGTTCCTGCTCGTCAAGCGGATGTAGGTTACAACATCAGAGATGGGCTTACTTACGATTTTACAGCTTATTGGGGATCAAGTTGCTGTCATCGTGATCGATACCCTGAAGAAGTTCCGGGTCGCCCGAGGAGTTATTCCCAAGCATATTGTTTTTATGTTTAGTGGAATAACAGAGGTTCAATATGAAAACTTGGTATGAAATCCTTTTCTAGCACTGTACGTTTTTTTTTGCAGATTGTTAACAAGTACATGAAGTCCGTCTCCGCCGCCATCGGTTCGTCATTGAGTATTCAGTACATCCCACAGCTGACTTGCTTTGCAATTACGAAAGAGCACTCGGAGCGATTGTTTGCAACAAACTTCAGTGGTAGAGGAGCACCAGAGCAAAACATTCAGCCTGGATCTGTCGTCGATACAGTCATTGTGTCCAAGAAATATTCAGAGTTTTATCTGAATTCGCATTTCACTCTTCAGGTATGCTTCTCAGTTATTTATTTTTATGAAAAAGTTTAGGGGACCGCTAAGACACCCAAGTACACAATTGTTATGGACTCTAGTTCATTTTCGCTGGATGACTGGCAGAAAATTATGTTTGGTCTTACTTATCGACATGACATCATCAATAGCCCTGTCAGTCTACCTGCACCTCTGTACATCGCTGGCCGCTGCTCTAAAAGAGGGCACGATGTATGGATCGCTAAAGTGTTAGTTCTTAACTTTTGTCAGTAATGTATTTTCTTCTTCAGAGCCAGCGGTACAGTGCTTTCTATCGAACAGGCCAATGTGCAGCTGACGAACGATAAGAAGGTCACTGGAAACGTTCGTTTCAATGCATAGATTCATTAAATGTATATAATTTTTATTGTTATTCTAGATTCAGAATAAATGTTGTTGTTAATTTGGTATAAGTGTCGTCTCCCCTCGCTTGCAACGCTAAGTGATAATCTTAATCTTCAAATGAAAATCACCTGAAAGTAACAGCCTCTAGGTGCAGCATTCCAAGGAAAGCCACGGGGCGATATTCCCAAGTTAGGTTCTTACTTTTCATATCGTGGTTGTTCACAGTTGTCAATACCAAGATTGTCGGGTTTTTTCTCCCCGTATATATTGTTGGTGCTAATGGCGAACACACGTCCATTCAGATTTTACCAGTCCCAAAAACACGTAGTAATTCAGAAAGGCAGATTTTAATCGAGAAAATTTTAACATTAATCGACGCGTATTCAACATTACAGCCCTATTTCTTTCTAATCCGGATAATGGACTCTTGGCCTCTCTTCCCGATTCTTGGATCTCTTCGTGTATATGCCTATTGGTTACTAAGTTCGATCTGGCCCAGTTTCATAAAGGATCTATACGAGACAGCAGAATGATTAATACTGATTAGAATTTATTTTGAAACATTTAGATGCGCTGTGGCTAAAAACTACATAGAAAAATAAAAACTAAATAAATATGCCATAAAATATCACAACTTAGAAACAAAGTATGTAAAAGAATTAATACCCACAGGTATACTTATAGGATGTACATAATAACTGATATGAGAGGCACGGAAGATAGGCTCAGTATAGGCAGAACCCAATTATAGCTTAAAGCAAATAAATAAATAAGTCGCAGACAAATATAAATAAAATCAAGTGAAATGAAATTACCAAACGAGAAATTAGTCTTATATTGAAAATAACCTAACATTGTTCAAGTGTGAAAATCACCAGCCTTCGATATTTAGCAGGAAAAAGTGAAGTAGAATGAGATCAGGAAGTTGCTCCACGGTTAACGATAGATTGGTTTTCGTGTCGATGCCCATACTGATGAGTACCAAGCAACACAATTTCAATCTGAAATGCGAGTAATTTTAGAAATATAAAGTGCTGTCATGAACATTCGGGCTCAATCCTAGTTAAGGCGTCGAAAGGAAGGATAAAATGAGTATGAGCGTCTGAGTGTATAAACATATGAAGTCGAAGCCCTACCTTCGGATCGGACGCCAATAAGCACCATGAACGCCTTAACTAGGATAGAACCAACATTCTTTAACGAAATCGGAAATATTAAATGATTGCTTATTTAAATATGACGAATTATAACTATAATTCTTAACATAATTGCAAAATATTAAGTACAACACAATGTAAAGTGAAAAGTCAGTAATTTAAGTTACCGGATAGGATGCTGATAAATAGAAATAAAACATCACTGTCTGACGTATGCTTTATTGCTAGCCTTAATTTTCTGGATAATATTCATGTATTGCTAGGAAAAGATCATCTTTGAAATGTAACTAAATTGTTCTAACATTCACATGTATTTGACGCAGATTGGTAGAGGAAACACAGTTTATGGCTGTGAATAAACAAACAATAACATATTCTGCATTAGAGTACGTAACATTGAATCGCAACCATGATTACCCAACCATACAAACAAAGTAAAGAATATACTAACCACTCGGAGTCCTCGTTCCATCGGATTCAGTATATGAAGATTGGCAGGGTTATAGACGTCGTTATTCTGTTGTGTCAAAAAATGTTCCAAGTCATCTAACTTCTTCTCATATATAGTCTTCGCTACTAGCCTTGAGCAGTAGCAAGTGAAGCATCCTATGATGGTTTCCATAATGGAAGCACATCCAACCTGCAATAAAGCGTTAATAAACAACAGTGTAAAGCATAGTGGCACCAATACTTATAATACTATTACTTCAAGAAAATTAAACTACGCTGGGAAAGATGCCATGCTCAGTGAGATGCTAATATAATAGGGACATTTGTAATGTTATGTCGACCATTGAGATAGAACAGTCATGACACAAAATATTGTCTAAACGAGCTCAACAATTGCTCGATTATGAATATGGCAATTTATTGTGCTACAATGCCATCAATATAATTATGAATAAAACTCACATGCTCAGCTTCCGCAAAAATCTGGTTTATTCCAGCAATGGTGTTCTCCCATGTATCCTGGGATATCTACAAAGGATCGCTTAGTAAAGGTAAAAATGCAGAACTAACCATCCCTCGGAAGGGTAATGGAAACGAAGTATCAAAGCGAACTTCTAATCCATCACCGTAATCCCTTTGAATAAAAACCTTCTTACTAGAATGTAAATATAACATTCTGGTATCAGTGGAATCAGCGTCTTTCATCAGGGATGGAACAGGAAGACTTGGCATTCCCAACTGCAAAACAAACTTTAAAAGTGTCAGAGGCTTCAGTGAATCCAAACAAAATATAAAAATATATTTTAAAAAAGACAAAAAAACTTTATGAAAAATAACTTTTTCGAAGTGATACAACGAGAACATAATGCAAATGAACGAGTCGTCAGGTATCGATTGGCGTTCTATTATTGCCAAACGCCGTTGTGATAATGCCGTGTTCACGTACAGACGTGTTTCTGAATGGATTATATTAATTTTGGTAAAATATTGTAAAGCAGTCAAATAAACAATGTTTAAAAAGCACGACAGCATAGCTGGTCGTCTCCTTCATTCTCGTCCACCCGCAATTTTGGTTTAAAAATGGACAGAGAATGGATAATAGGGTCCCGACACCAAAACATTTTTCTGTTAAAACAATTTTTCCTTTATTTATGAGCTTATTGTTTTATTTTTTCACTATAAAATGCATCTAGTGGCAGGTGCTATCGCAGAAAAAATAATACTGAAGAAAATTCAACGTCTATCGCTGAACCTGGAAACCTCCAAAAAAATTCCATTGCGAGTAGAAAAAGCACACTCGTTGAGATTGGAAGTCTGCGAGATTGAACCATTCGGCCCGCAGTGACAGGCTTTGAAATTTTGGGTGCAAACCTAGTTGGGGGGGGGGCACTCGATATTTTTTTTTCGGACAGAGGAAAATAGGCCAAAATAGGCTATCTGGGGTAAAATGATACGGGGAACACGAATAT